>CM055437.1:3540085-3642729 GCA_029228465.1 Salix viminalis
ATTCGAATAGAATTGGCACCTTGAAATATTTAATATTTATTAGTTTTGAAATGTCCTGGAAATTAAGTTTTTATTTTTCAATAAACGAGGCCAGTTTATATCTAGTTTCCATAGAAAGAATACTGGTCAGGGTGACAGGGCCGGATCAAAATAATTTTCTAACGTAATATAAAATGTTCATGCATTGTCAAATATAAGAGGTTCTGTAATTATGAACTGAAAAACTAATGCGTTCGTATAATTAAATAAATTAATGGGAAGAGTGAATATTGGAAGGCAAAAGAGACGAATCAAGCGAAAAGGTTATGTCTGCATTGTTTGAATAAACATGGCATAATAGCAATAGCCGAAAGTTTGTGATCTACATATCAGATCTCAAGTTTAAATAAATATATATATCTCTTACAAAAATCTGAAAATAATTAAAATTTTACTCGTTAAACTGTATCACAAATTATATTTTTCCGGAAAAAAAAGAAGTTATGTCTGCATAAAAACGTGCACGTGCTCTTCATCATCCATAGAGAGCCCTAATTAAACCCCTCCCCTGTGCCCACCATCACACGCATTTGCATTGTTTTGCCGGATACAGACATTCAGAAATTAACCTACTGAAAACATGCATGATATATTTATTTTCTATATATATATATAAAATCAAGGAAGAATACACTGAAAGCAAACTGCTCGTATTTCAAGACCAGATCAAGTGAGAGAGACGAAAAGATGATTTTGAGAAGATAGACAGGAAGATGCCTCTGGATGAGAAAAATTAATTCTGGCCATGTTATGTGATACTCTCTGTCTTGTCCAATTATGGCCACTTGCATGTTCTGCCCCAGCTGTAACTATCTCCCACCCTCTCTCCCGGACCCCATTTCCTTTCTGATCCCAATCATCTGTCACTCTCCTAACCCAATCTGTATCCTCTCTTCCTCATTCTGCTGCCATTTTTCCTTTCCTTTTTACATCCTTATTCTCCTGGGTGTGGATGATGACGTAAAGTTGGTGCTTTCTGTTTATCCATGTCATTCAACTTTCCAAGCATAGAGAGACAGGCAAAAATCGAATGACCCACCACCTGCATCAGGCCTCTCTAGGGAATCTGAACCAGTTCCTGTCTGAGAGGACAGCGGTAGTGTCGATGAAGATAATGGTGATGGTGAAGATGACGTTGACAGTGATGATAGAGATGTGCATGGCATTATTGGCTTAAAAATAAACAAAGCATGCCTTAAACCAGGACTGAATAGCCAGTCATGGACATCCCAGTATACTTCTACTCTTAGTTTATGAAGGTTTATAGACTCGTTACCTCTGAATTTCCATTGGAGATGCTTCACGTGAATGGCCAGGTGTCCATCGATCTTTATGGCCATTTCTGGTTCATCCCCATTGATAGAATTCCAGTTACTGACATCGCCACTGTAATTACATCTGTTCTTGCACTCGATTGAGATCTCATGAAACCTACCTTTTTCATGGAACTTGGTTCTTGTAGCGAACTTCTTCTTGCCAAATACGTGCTCCTTTCTTGAAACCAAAATGGGGTCGATAAGAGCAGGCCTGCACCCAGTTTTCCTGTAAGCATCTTTCTTTAGATCACCAAGAAGAAGCACCACCACTTCATCGCAAACAACAGCAACGTAGTACTCGGAATTAGGCTCAGTTTCACCGTTGAATTTTGCAGCCTTGAGGTCCCAGAAGATATCCACAGCTTTACCCTCCACTACGAACCGTTTTGAGCCTTGTTTCCTCCAAAAATACCAAGGCTTCAGCTCCACTTTACAGGTGTAGTGGCTCTCTCCCTCAGGACCTTCCACTGATACTGATAGACCATGGAGCAGCAGATTCTTGCACCATGTAATTGTGATCAAACGGCACTGATCAGCAATCTTTGTACGATAAACAGACATGAAAACACTCTGCCCTGACCTGGTTACTGTGGCGGGATCATCACTTACCTTCTCACCGGATGTAAAGCAAGCAGGAATCCCAATTGGATGGTCTAGCATTGTGATTAACTTCAAAATATGCTCTATTTCAATGGAAATACCTGGTAGCTTAGCCTAGTTAGAGCAGAACTGGACAGCAACTAGAAGTAAGACAACAAGATGAGAGTGATCAGTCATGAGCTGGATATAAAACCGATCTTGCTTGCATAATTAGAGAGAGATGAGTGAGTGAGTGCGAGAGAGAGATCTTACTGGTTACAAGATGTATTGTATTAACTCACAGATAGTGCCAGAGGTTTTCTTGGCAGCATTAATTAATGGAAATAAAGAAATACTATCATGGTGGCAAATAGATGGCAACTGTGAAAGTGGAGTGATCAAGGAGAACACCCCATTTTATATTCAATTATGCTTTTACTTCTCTTACCTGGATTCCCCTTGTTTTCATGACCTTTTTTCAAAATAACAATTTCTTCTTCTTTTTCTTTTTAGCAAGACAACTTTAATGAATCCAAGGTTTTTTTTTGCTTATTCTATATGCATATGTATATATATACACTTAAAATACTTATTCCCATGCATGGTTAAAAGCAGAGAAGGGCATTTTCACCAGATTAGGAGCATTGATTTCTACGTACATTGGTAGAATCCTTGGAAGCATGACAGCACATGAGATAGGAGTAAAAGATATGAATGAATCATCAAGAAGTTGGCTTTCCAATGTGGGTCTTACGGGATTTTTTATTTTTTTATCAGTTTGATAAGAAATTTAATATAGTTTGATTTGTGGGTGGTCGATCGAGTTTCAGCATTTTTCTTGGTGCAGGAGAGGAATCTAGGGACAGCTGAAAAGGTCTGTGAAATCTACAGTTGCTGCATCTGGTCCATCTGCATCTGGGTTTTAGGACGGAGAGTTTTTGCAGTGTTCATGAGCCAGCAAGCCTGGTGTTTGCAGTCTGACAGAGATGGAAAAGAAAATTAAAAAGAACAAAGTAAACCCAATTATAATAACTGCGGAATTTTATGGTTTGCAGTTTACAAGTAGTAGTCAATGAAAGGTATCAGCAGCATTTCATTACTTATTAATTTGAATTGCACTTGCAGAAGATGAGCTTTTCTAGTCGAATTGCACGCAAATTCATCCGGATATCTCGTTAAAAAATATAAAAAAAAACCCTTAGTCAATATTCCTTATACAAGATCATAATAGAATTTAGAACTAAGATCATATTAATGCACTAGCTAGTCTTGAAAGAATTTCTTTTTGAAGAATGAAGCACACTTTTTTATGTAATGGAGACTCGAAGACCTAATTACTGCTCTAGTTAAGCCGAAATCTAAGTGCACCCTCTTGGTTTATTCAAGATTTGGATTTAACATAAAATAAAGAAATATAAGAGTATTTGAATATAATTATAATCTCTCTTGTACATATTAACAGAACAATAAAAAAAAACGATTTAAAGAGAGAGAAGATGAAGATGTTGGCACTTGTAACTACCAGGAAGACATAATATATTTTTTGTCCCCGGGTAGCATAGTATGATGATAGAAGACTTGTGATTTGTACAACAGGTTTTGAATTTGAGTTAGGATATGCATATTTTATAAGAGTTTAGAATAATTGAGATTTTATTCGCTATATAGACACACAAAATACACTTTCCGGGGATAGGGTTTCGTCACAACTAAAAAAAATATTTTTCTATATTCAACTTTGTATAGGCAAATGTATTTCTTCTATAAGCATATGTCTAGCTAACTTTAATGGTATTCGTACAATAAACCCTAATATATAAAATAGAATAGATAATTGAGCCTATAACCATGTTAGATTTGATTGCTACAAGATGCCCATGCAAGTTGAATGTGGTAAGAAATCACATTTCTCGGAGACAACAAATTGAACTTCGAGATCCTTGCTAGCTACAATGTCATGGGTGAAGTACCAATCAATATTATCCATATACTTCATGTGAGGATGAAGATTGGATTTGCATTTGAATAAGTGGCTTTGAAGTTAACAATCAAAGGAAAGAAGGAATTACACCTAAATTAATTACCATCATGAAGAAGAAATTGAACCCATTATGATTTGGCAGCAGATTTGTTTTTAGCATTTTGGCAATAAATACCCATTTGTTTTTTATGGGAAATAGTACTTACTTTGGGAGTTTCAATTAAGAAACTTTATTCAAATAAAAGAATTGTACATTATATGGACAAACTTGGAATCTCAATAATCAAGCATGATGGATTTCAAATAATACTCAATTTATAAGTTGAAAAATAAGATGAGTTGAGTTACATATAACACTTAATCTAGAACCTTATCAAATTAATTTTGACATGTGAAACTATCTAAAATGGATTTATCATCTTAAAGATAATGCGAGAGGATTGCAACATAAACATTGTCGCATATGGGCGCATAACATTGCGATGCCATGATGAAATAGTCATTACTTAGTTATTAGATTTAGACTCACAAAAAGATTTTGATGAACTAATCTTATCTAAAATTCTAGGGTACGGACTAGTTGTGTCTAGAGAACATATTAACACATTTTATCTAAGATAAATTGTATTGTGTGGTTTGAATGTGGTTTAAAGGTATTGATGAATTCCTAGTTAATGTTTTGTTTATGTCTTAGAATAATGATTTACACTCATGAATAAATATGTTATTATTTAACTGATTATAAGCTTGTATGCTAAGGTAAATGAAGAGTCCATGTAGGAGCTTTGACATGATTCACCTATCGTCGAACACAAAAGTATTTTTCACAACTCTTATATTATAGTAAGAGTTACTCTTAATCAAAATTGGTGAATATACAAAATAATTTTGAAAATTTTCTAATCAATTTCTAGTAGTCAAACATCAGCCTATTGGTAGGTCCAATAATTATACCACGATATTGACCATTAATTTTCAAGAATTAAAATTTTAATATTTTTTGAAATATAGGCCAAAATCCTTTGGAGTTTTACAAATTTCTTATAAAATCCATGTAATATTATTTTTTTAAAACATGCCAAAATATTTCAAGAAAAAAATGCTCAAATAATTTTAAGAATTTTTGGAAATATATATAAAAAATTATAATTTTATTATTTTTTAGACTTTGTTTGGAAAAAAAAACATATTTTTTGTAATAAAACTGTCCAAAAGAAGTATAAGAGGATTTTTTCAAATACACCTTTAAACCAATAAAACCTTAAACAAAAATTTTGCAAGCCAAACAAGGCCTTAACCATTGACCAAATCTTGACTTGACTAGGTTGAACAGACTGAGTTGACTCGATTGGGTTGACCTAAAATCTTTAGTCCAACCATAAATCAAAGCAAAGACATGAGTTTGACTAAAAACAAGCAAGAAACAAAAACAAACCAAAATTATATTGAACTTGTCAAAAAACATAAAAACTCAAAAACAAAAGTTGTAACATGAAGAACACAACTTTCAAAGTGATTCCAGCAACACTAACTCTAAATCATATTGCATTTTATGAAAAATAAAAATGGTTGTAAGTCATGCAAAGATCAATAATCAAGCAACAAAACTCAACAATTATCACTCGATAATCTTGATTTGTCCACAAAAGGTTTTGATACCAAAAATAAAATTGTAAGATTAAAATTCGCAAAAAATAATTATCGATGCATGAAAGCCCTAGATTATTATTTAATGATGTCATACAAATGTGAGGATCCAAAGAAATGATATAAACATGTCAAAAACTCATAACTAAGGCAATGTTCTTGGAAAAAATATGAACAACATCAATCTAAAGTTGCCCATAAATACTTCAGCCTACTATCAAACCTAGAAATGCATCAATGGTTGTATATGCACGCAATTTTTAGTTAGATACTAGTTCATTAATTTGAACCCTATTGTGGGGGCAGACAAATGTTTTTTTAGGAGTTTAAAGAAAAACTGAAAAAATATAAGTTTATAAAAAAAAAGATGATTTTTTGGCTCATATTATGTTACAGGTTGTTTATTTATATTTTTCCTTCAAGAAATATTAAAATAAATAGAAATAATGACATACTAGACAATATATATTTTTAAAAAATATTAACAAAATTGTAAAACAACAAGTTTGTTAGTGGAGCATAATATTGTTTATATCATTAAAAAGGTAGTGAAAGGCATTGTCATAACAAATCATTTGGAAGATAATGCAGTTGATGATTGCAAGCTTTTATAGTTTGATTTTTTAAATGAAAAAAAATATAATAGTTAAAAAGAAAATAGAGTTATATCAACATATCTAGGACATATATTTTGATGGTGTAGTAAATGTATGTGGCAATAGTATAGATCTTGTGCTAATTTCACCAATTAAAAAATCAATATCCAATGAAAATCATATTGTAGTTTGAATGCATTAATAATATAATAGAGTTTGAGGAATGTATAAAAGGCTTGAGATTGTTTTATAAAGGAAAATTCAAAGGTTTAATGTATATGGTGATTCCATGTTGATAATATTCTAGGTGAAAGGGGAGTGACAAAAAAAAGATAAAAAATTAAATCTATGCTATAAAATAAAATATTTTTCATACAAATTTAACAATATACTAAAAAATTTAATCGAGACTCAAAATCAACCTTTTGGAATGAATAAGATGGGTTAGAAACTATTATGACACGAGAAGAAAGTGACGGTATTGCAAGTCATGCACCAGTAAGAGATTGAAGTTATGGTGTGTTGTTTCATGAGCTTGGAAAGGTTTGAGAGGTGTAAGGATTCTCTCGTTGTATGCACAACTTCTTCTTTTTATATTGGTGGTGTCGTTCACTACCACTTGTGGGAGAAGATCAAATAACTTGAAGTTTCAATTCCTTCTCTCTCTCTTTCTCAATTATTTTGATTTTCTTTTTATCCCTTGATTTCTCTCTCTCTCTCTCTCTCTCTCTCATTATTGGCCTAATTGTTGTTGTTGCTTTTATGGTGCTATATGTTGGATGAGCAATCAATGTTAATGTTTGTTGATGAGATGGCTGACAATGAAAGGTTTTAAGAGAAAATAAAGGTTCAACCATAGGTTTAGAGGGGAAGGAGTGAACATCTATTTCAGTCTTGATCTGGAGGTAATGGAGCTCCTTCATTGGAGATAGAAAGGAAAATACATGAGGATCATAACTAGGTTTGACTTAGGTTTTTTTTATTTAAGAGAGGAAAAGAAGAAAATAAATCCTTTCCTTCTAATTCTTTTGCTTAAATGTTTTTCCCTTTGCTTTTTTTTTGGTCTTATTTACTCTTTTTTTTCCTTTCAAATTCTACTCTTATATTTGACAGAAACCATCTCTCCCTCTCCCTCTTTATCTTTATCTTTATCTTTTTTCTGTTTTTTTTTTTATCATGGCTATGGGTTTTTTTGGCACCTCTCTTTTTCAATATAACATTTCCTCTTTTCATAGCTCCATTTAAGAACACTTTTATTTCTTATCATAAGAATATTCTACCCCATCTCTAAGAATATCCATAATGTATTTTTTTAGTCCTTTAATTTTTACTTAACTATAATTATGCTCACTAAACCTTTTTTTCTTCTTAGTCTTTGATTTACTCTTTTAATAGTAAAAAAATCAGTAGCACAAAATAGTAAAACACATAGTTGAATTAGATTGAAAATGCATATTTTTGAAACCTTTTGTATTGTTTAAAAATATGTTAAAAGACAAGAAAATAAAAATAAGATATAATAAATATCACCAAACCATTCCCTAACTAGGTAACAAATTATCATTTCAATCACTTATAATGGTGCTTAATAATCATTGAATAGCCTTATATGTATCTCCACCTTTCAATACTAAAATTTTAAATACAAATTTGAAATTTAATTAAACTAAGATATTAAAATAAAAAATGCAATAATTAAATTACAAAAATAACAACATGTTGAACTTTTTTTATTAGATTATAAAAAAAAATTCAAGTGTATGAATTCATTTTGATCCTTCATGTCTTTTCCTTTTTTTTTTTTTTTAAATCTAATTATGATGATGATGATGATGATGTTTCAACTTTCATATCTAAATGTTAGGGTGAAAGAACAATTAACAAGCTTTCCTTAATTATATAAAAGCAATTGAAATTAAATATTTTCTTTTTATAAACGGGTCTCATTATTCTCCTATAAAAAATTGGAAAATTAAAGATCAAACACTTAAATAGAAAAATAATAAAAGTTTATAAACCAAAAGCTTTGTTAATGTTAACATCAAACCCAAGCAAACCATCCCTGTATTTCCATTTACAGCAAACCACCACTCCAGCCAACTGGCCAAATAGAAACAGACCCCCAGACAAATTCTAAATTCCGGACCACCTGCAACCAACAAACAGCACTCTCGCCTCCGCCCTACCCCACCTCACCGCCATCCAAAAACCACCTCCGCAGCGTACTCGACACAGAAATCTACATTCTTAAAACTGAAACCCAACCTGAAAAGGTAGGGGAAAGATGAGAAGGGAAGGAAGCGAGAACCCTCAAGGGAGTCGCCGAACCTGGTTTCTGCAGAAAAAGAACTAGCAGATCTAAAAAGGGAGAAAAAGAAACTTGTTGTGAGAACCCTCATTTTTGGTCTATCTGTATCCTCTTCCTTGTCTCAATTTGTTGACATCAAAGAAGTTATTTTCAAAGGAACTTGTTATATTTTGAAAACTCTTCTCCCAACACTCACTAGACTACTACTAGTTGAATTGCAGTCTTGAGCTTAGTAAGATTTTTTCCGTCAATATTGGCATTACTTGATGTCTTTCCATGTTAATATTATTCTTATTACACCGTTGCAGCATGTTTTCAACTTTCTTTGCTCTGAGTGTTTTCCTTAGTAGCTTAATCTGCTCATTTATTTATTTGAGATGAACTTTACGGGCATTGTTCGGTTTGTAGTGATGGTGGGCTTGGAAAAGGTTGATTTGAAAGCTATTAAATCGGAGACAGAATATGTTGGGGAAGGAGTGCAAGAGGAAAACCGCCGTAAGGCCCAACAAGCAGAGGTTCGGAAGTCTGGAACTCAATTTAAAAGACAAAAAACGGAAGAAAATAGAAGCTTGATTGCCTTAACCACTGGCCAGAGTAATTCAATTGTATTGGAGCGTGGAAAGTCTCCATTGGATGACAGTGGCATTTCTTTTGCATCTACAATATGTCCAGCACCACTTTGTCGTCAATTTTGGAAAGCCGGGAATTATGATGACGGGCTCAATTCCAAGACCACACTTCAAAGTATGCAATCTATCATATTTGCTGTGTTGTTGCTTTACTCCTTGTTTTGTCTTACAAGTTGGATGGTAGTATCATTTGCAATCCGCGGAAGTATCTCATTTCAGTGTTGCTTGTACTCGAAAAGCCATTCTCCAAGCTGTTCTTTTTAATTTTCTTTTTGGTGTAACAGATGGCAAGAGTTATCTCCATGTCCATCCCATGTTTCTTCATTCAAATGCCACTTCTCATAAGTGGGCTTTTGGTGGTACGTCCAGCTAATACAGTATTCTATTCCACCAGTACTTCGGTGATGATGAATTTAAGAGTAGAGTTCGCATCTAACTAGCTTTTCTTGTTTGCAGCCATTGCAGAACTGATTGACAATGCTGTTGATGAGGTAAGTAGCCAGTTTTTTTTTAATTAACTGGCTTATACAAGTTTGATTATCATGCAGTCTATTGTTGGAAGTACAAAATAATGTGGTGTGGTGTTTTTGAGATCATTCTTAGTGGGCTTATAAGCCTGTACATGTCATGTCGTCACACTTGTATGTTCTTGCTTAGATGTTCTCTTGAATGGACAGAGCAGTGTCTGAAACCCAGACAAGATGTGCATATCAGGGAACTGGTTGGGACACTTGTCCAGGTGATCTGCTGAACCTGGAGGTCGTAATTTTTTTTTGGTTGATATTAATAGCAGGTTGTACAGGTTTTTTCATTTCTAATGATTTTTCCAAAATGTGACAAGAGATTACTGCCTGCTTTAACACGCGCACGTATATGTGCATGTGCATCGCCAAAAAAAAGCGATAGGAAAAGTGAATAACTTCTCAATGACATTTGAATGCTTAAACCAATATTTATAGAACTTTTATCATTTATCAACTGTAGCAAGCTGAATCTAAAGTTTATGAAAATCTTAACACTTCAATCATAATTTTTCTAAAATAATTTACTTGAAAATACTAATTTAAAAGGAAAAGACCACATATTAATTTAATCTCACTGTATGTTCATAGGCTAAATAATTCCACTTTTATTAGGTGGATGTGTATGGATTTTATTTTTAATTCGTTAATTAAACTTATACATGTGAATGATATCACAATAACAATGTTGTTTACCTACTGATTTTGTCCATATTCTGATTCAAAGTGATGCTTGTTTCTTGAAACATTTTGAATGATGTATGTGAATGATATCACAATAACAATGTTGTTTACCTACTGACTTTGTCCATATTCTGATTCAATGTGATGCTTGTTTCTTGAAACACTTTGGATGATGTAATGACAGCATAAGTCTTGATACCTGTGCTCCCTTTTGTTTTCTTCTTTGCAAAAATGCATGTGGGTCTGTGAAGTGCTACTCCTAAGACGAATCAGCTTTTATTTCACTAATAGCCTATCTTATGTGTATTGCTATCAAATATATGCCATGGTCACCCTTATGTATTAGGATCTCTTGACTGTTTATTTCTGCTCTCATATGGTGACATCTTCAAGCTGTGAATTTCACTTTTCAGTTTTTTTTTCACTTGATAGATCCAAAACGGGGCCACTTTTGTAATTGTTGATAAAACCTTAAATCCAAGAGATCAAAGTCCAGCATTGTTAATTCAAGGTGTGTTTACCTTGTCAATCAGAAAGAGTTGTCAATGTTGTCTTTGTTGATGAAATATTTATCTTGAAAAAAAACTGAATACTTATTTTGGTCTTTGCATGTTGGTACTATATGACTAGATAATGGTGGTGGAATGGATCCTGAAGCAATCCGGCGATGCATGAGTTTTGGATTTTCTGATAAAAAGTCCAAAGCAGCAATTGGACAATGTACAGAACTTGTGTTTTGTTTTAATGAATTCTATGATTATTTCCTTCCATATTTATTGCTTGAGCTGTGGTCTTTCAGATGGTAATGGCTTCAAGACCAGCACCATGAGACTTGGGGCAGATGTTATTGTCTTCAGCTGCCACTTGGGTGATAGGTTCGATTATGATTCTAAAACTTTCACTGACTTGTTCATCTGAATTTAAATGTTTACAATTCTTATACAAACCATGCACAGGTGAAGTGATAGCCACTGCTGGCTAGTTATATATTTTCAAACATGCATGTAAAAATATTCAATGATTTCCTAGTTCATTTATTAATCTTCAACATATTTCTTACCCCTGCCAACACCTGTTTCTTCCCTATCTTTGATGCTGAAACTGTAAAGATGATAGTAACAGATGAGCCAAATTACACATTTTCACTGCATACATAAAGAACAAATTTCAGGTCAAAAAAGAAAATAGAAAAAGATAAAGAACAATCTCAGGTCAAAAAAGAAAAAGGATAAACTTGCTCCATTTGTTTTCTAATATTGTATAATATGTAATTACCCATTCAAGCTTGTTTTCTTATTAGTTTATAAATGAGCAGGGTAATGACACAAAGCATTGGTCTTCTCTCTTATACATTTTTGACACAAACAGGGCATGACAGAATAGTGGTGCCAATGGTGAGTTTCACTTCCCCAGTTAATTATGTTGCATTTTTTTAGACGACATTTTTTTGTTGCTTTTCAAAGCATGTAAAAGTAGTGGTATCACACATTCTACAGCAGCTTGAGTTGAGGTTCTGCTTAAGACTATTATTAGTCTTTTGGATGGTATCCTGATTTGATAATGCAACATCACGAAGGATATTTCCATCCAAAGGAATCAGAAGATCCCAGAAAAATTGTGGGATTTAAAGGGATGAGGTTATATGTTCCCAAGTATTAGGCTCTTGGGGCAGACCTCAGCAGATGCTAGTGAACCGCAGCTCTTGAATCCTGTTATTATATGGCAGACTTAGCTGTTGACCTTTTGGTTTCCAAGACATGGCAAACTGCTGCTTCTATGTTTTATCCCTGCTTTCCATTTTTGTTTACAGGTTTGTATTTCTGGAGTCTATTTTAAAAGCTTGTTTCCATATGCAGGTGGATTATGAGCTTAACACAATTACTGGTAATATGGAAATTTCACATCGGTATGATAAAGAATACTTCATGTCTAACCTTTCCATGCTGTTGCAATGGTCTCCCTATTCAACAGAAGCTGAGCTGCTGAAACAAGTAAATTCCTATACTATATCTTTTCCCCTACTTGCCATCTTTCATTGCATTTTATGTTGCTCTGTCATGTGTAATAGCACACAGATTTGTTTTACAAGTTGATGTAGCTAATTACACAATAGTCTTTCTTTAAGTTCAGTAATGATATCCTGATCCTATACAACTTTTGAGCTATTTAACAGAGGTACACGTGTACAGGCATGTAAAAATCTAACTGCTTTTTTTGCCCCTAGATTACCTTCCCTTTGTTTTTAGAGCTGGGTTAAAAATCAAATGGTACAAAAGTGGATACATCTTGAAATGTTTGTTTAAGTGATTGTTCCATTGTCAACAGATACCGCACCTAAATTCAGAAAGAATGTGATGAAGGGCAACAGAATAGAGAAAATTCTCATGGCTGTTCAATGTCGAGATGGGGGTGTTACGAGTAGGTTAGACATATTTTCAGCCACAATTTTGGTAGAATTGGAAGCTGAAATTTTTATTTAGTTGTTGGAATGAGATTTGGATGGTAGTAGTATCAGAACCACAAGCTCCAAGCTGCACCTTGAAATCTTTTCAAAAAGTCCCATTACTCTATGTAGTCATAATAAGTGAAACACTACTAAATGGTACAAAACTTCCAGATACACCATGATTCTTGATAAAAGCTAGAATTTGGAAATGCTTTGTTGATGCCCAGTCTTTCTCCCTTGCAAGCTGATTTCTTAAAATAACTCCAATTTGATTTGCAGTTTGATGACATTGGATCGCATGGCACAAAAGTTATCATCTATAATCTGTGGTTCAGTGATGATGGGAATGTGGAGCTAGACTTTGATACAGATCCCGAGGTTGGAACTTCTTTCAGTCTCTTTGTAGTTGTTTTCTCCTCTAAACTTTATTATATACCGTGATCACTCCCAGTTAGTTGCTTTGTTGTGGCATGGTTGCAGGATATTCGTATTGGTGGGGATGTAAAAAAAGTACAGGCAATTCCTGCATGGAGGTCAGTCAATGAACAACATATTGCCAATCGATTACATCATTCACTTCGTGTAAGTGCTATTTTTATTTTTATCTGTCTCTTCATGCAAGTCTATAGCTTAGGTAATATTTCATAGCTAGTGCCTATGTTTTTTGTGATAAACCTCTCCACCTAAGTTCATTGTGGAGACATGTGAGATCCACTTGTTCAGCCACACCGATCTTTTTCAACACTAAAGTATTGCTCCATGTCCCACAAGAAATTTTACATCATAACTCTCTCATGCATGCCCACTCATGTGCAATCACATCTAAGGAATATATGAATATAATTTTCAATGTCTGATATTTTATGCTCCTCAGGCTTATTTGTCCATATTGTACCTGAAAATACCTGAAACTTTCACAATAGTGCTGCGAGGGCAATTTGTGGAGCATCGTAATCTCGTCCTTGATCTCAAATTTCAAGAATTCATTGTGTACAGGCCTCAAACTGGTGGATGTAAAGAGGTATTACTTGCAAATCTTTCT
The DNA here is from genome assembly GCA_029228465.1 of Salix viminalis. Lineage (NCBI taxonomy): Eukaryota > Viridiplantae > Streptophyta > Magnoliopsida > Malpighiales > Salicaceae > Salix > Salix viminalis. Next base: position 3,553,874 of record CM055437.1, read on the forward strand.
CCCTGTTCAGTTATTTCTCTGCATTGCATTATACAAATAGAGTGATTCAATGTCTCATTTCTCAAGTTACATTTAGTTTTAACTACCAGACCATATTTATGGTGTTCTTTCAACTTCTTTTTTTTTCTGTTTCTGTTATAACCATGAGTCAACTGTTGGAGGTTTAAGTATCATATTGGTGGGCAGTGCCACCCTTGCACTCTCTTCTAGTAGGAAATGGGATCTCAGAAAACCATGTGTGCATGTGCATGCGTGATTCTATTGTGCCTTAGTGTGTGCTGCTTAGATTCATGACAAATATATTATCCCTGATATCTCTTGACAATTTTTTCATATTTTACTGTCCATCATTGTCCAGTTTTCCAGTGTCAATATGATACTCATTTGTAAAAGTAGTTCATGTCTTGCTGCCTTCCTTTGTCTAAGTTTAGCATGTTAATCTGATGCTTATTTTGTAAAATGCACGTGATTGTAATTCCTGTTCCTACCTGGTTTAATTTTGCAGGCTGAAGTCTTAACTACAATTGGGTTTTTAAAAGAAGCTCCACATGTCACTGCCCATGGTTTCAATGTCTACCACAAGAACCGTCTCATTCTGGCAAGTGTCTTTTAACTAAGAGGTTTTATCTTTGCATTGTCAGATATTTGAACAAACTATTGGCCCATTGGCATTATGCATTCTTCCTTGGTTTTGCCCCTTTTGTCCGTTGTGCAATATTTATAAATGCTGTTATGAAGTACAACCAATTTATGACTTAAAAAAACACAAATTCAAATTCTCTAGAAAAAAAATAATAATTTAATATCCATAACATCATAACATAACTTGAGTGCTATTTATAGGCCCATGAGCAGATAGAAATAGAAAAACTAAACATTTGGAAAACTTACTAAATAAGAAATATTGCTAGATTACTTATAAGCCAACTTTAAATAATAATATAAATTTGGAAGGAACAAGATGGTCATCACTTTGAGATAAAGGAGTTAAAACAATGGACTTTGTACAGGAAAACCTAGAAGAGTGGCACATTGAAGGTTCCATCGTTGTAAAATTTAAATAAATTTCAATCATATTGACTTCATCATTCTTTCCAAACTTATTTTTTAGTAGACTATATGGTATTGTTATCATTACTGCACCTGTTGAAGAAAAGTGATAGGTATCAGAAGCAAAATTGTTATGATAATTGTTAATATCATAGAAGTTCATGAAGCTTTTGCTACTTCATTACTCTGAATTCCAAGGTCTCTAGAACCAAGAAAAGAGTAAGGGTAAGGAAGGATTACTTTGGAAATTAATTTTCAAGTATTCTAAACTTAGTAGTTTGTAGGAATTTCACTACTATTTAATAATTGTTAAAGTAGATTTAATAAGGAATCTAGTTATGCAGAATTGGATATTCTGAGAAATGAAATCAGTTGAATTGTGTCATGCTCTGCATTTTAGTGAAGTAATTATTTTTACAAAAGCAGAATAGTTATCGCAACACCTAAAGATGATGGGAAACAGATTGCTCATGGACTATTTTTTCTTACCAAAACAGACTAATTATTGTAACACCAAAAGATAATGAGAAATGAGAAGTGGATGTGAGATCATATCAAACTATGAAAGGACTCTTCCTTAGAGAAATGTTGAGGATAGCTGGCAAAGTTATTTAAGCATGGGGACAAGACCACAGAATCGTACTTGCTGACTTCTAGCATCTCCAAAATGAACCACCTTATTTCCATAGAATGTTTAGATGCCTTTTTTGTGAAGCTTAGATGCCATGTGATTGTGTGCGGCTGCGGTTTTTTACCTTCACATTAAAGTTTGCTTGGAGCCTTGACCATTTCTTTTAACTTGGTAATGTAAAAGGTTTAGTGGTAGCTTTATCTTGCTCAGTTTCGTTCTGAAGAAAATGATAAACTTCTGAAAGATTTCTTCTTTCTCTTGCAATGCAGCCATTTTGGCCTGTTGTGAGCTATTCAGACAGTAGGGGCAGAGGGGTGGTTGGTGAGAAGCTTCTAAAAAATCGTTTTTAGTTTTTTTCTCTTTTCCTATGATGTTGAGGTGCATTTTGTTCAGAATTGCAATTAATGCTTGACAGTAATTTAATATTATTTCCTTAGGTGTTCTGGAAGCAAATTTTGTTGAGCCCACTCATAACAAACAAGATTTTGAGAGAACTTCCCTGTTACAGAAGCTTGAAAGTCGATTGAAGGAGATGACATGGGAGTACTGGTACACTTCTCAATATCTACTAAAAAGGAGTTCTTTGTTGAGTAATTTAGAAGTTTTCATAATATTGATCTCTATTTTGATTAAAGAATTCTTTATTTTAAGTAATTCGGAAGCTTGTCATGTTTCTGTTTCTGGGGCTCTTCACTTGTTTTTTCTAATTCTATTTTGTAATTTCCAAAAATTGCCTGGTCTGTGTCTACACACTCTGTCTATGACTGTTCAAGTTATTAAAAAGATTATCGCACAATCTCAAGCTTCTATATTCTTTTTCCCTTTTCTAAATTGATTACTTGATTTGTTGTTAAATGGATTTGCATGGGATCGGTGCAACTAATTGATTAATTGAAATGATTCTTTGCTGTGACAAATGCCCCTTACAGGGAGCATTTAACTTATGATTTTATATACCAATGATTTATGTCATGCTGGTTATTGACTTTTGTCAGGGATTACCACTGTGGACTGATTGGTTACCAGGTCAAGAAAAAGCTTCCACCAGTAAAGCCTCCACAAGATTCTCAAGTTTCACCCCCTAGCTTGCCAAATAGTGGTAAAATGAAATATGTCACATTGAATCATGGTATGCCAAATGGTGGTAAAACAAAACCTGTCACATTGAATCAAAATCACCATTCTATTAGAGTGAAAGCAGCATCTCCTGCAGGTACACCCTTTCAATATGAAAAAGTTGTGCTTGAATAATACTAGATAATTATCTTTTATAAATTGTTCATATCCCTGAGCTATCTTTGAAAAAATCCTATTGTTGAGACAGGACTATCATCAAAGAGGAAGGAGCATGGTGGTGATTTAAACAAATTTGAAAGCATGAAACGGCAGGCAGGGACAAGGGCAGATGCTCACAATTTGGAAATACAGGTCTGAGTAAGGAGCATGGATTTGAATATCTTATTGATGTTAAGCAGTATATGCGGACCACCCAATCCCCTTGAAAGCCTTGACCTTAATTCATATCCTGCAAATTTTATTTGGCCTGTGCTTCTGCTATCACAAGACATGTCCAGGCCTAAATCTGTCTCTTCCATGCTTCTTACTTCTGATGTTGAATTCATATAGTAAGTAGTATGGTACCCAAACCAGAAATTTATAGTATAGTAGCATTCAGTGAGGTGATTCTCAGGTTGCTTTTCTGCAAAAACTCTAATTTTGATATAATTTAACACGCACGCACGCACGCATAAAAGATAGCTTCTTTACTGTGGGATTATTTTCATTACATAGCCTGCTTTTGCTCTCTATTTCTTTACCAATATGGGAGATTTCTGTGTTTTTTGCAATTCATTTTATTGTTCTGATCTATGCATTTGTTTGCTTACTGTCATGTCATTATTTCAAAGAGACCTGTTGCTAATTTGGCCTGCAATCTTTTATAGTCTGCGAGTACTACAAATCAGTTGAACAATAAGGAGACCATGAACTTGATTCAAGAAAACAAGAAACTTCATGCGAAGTAAGTATTATCAGAACATTCCTCATACACCAGTTTCCGTTCAATGCATAGGTTGAGTTAATCATGTGAGTAATTGGTGATGCCGAATAGGATGAAGGATTGTTATTTATTGATTTATAATTAATTATTTTCTTAGAGTTTTATAATTAATTATCTATGATGTTTTTTAGGATTTATTTTTATGGAAAACTATTACTAGGGTTGCTTGGGTGTCTATATAAGCACCCTATTGTATCAATTGTGATGAAATCATATCAAAATTGAGAAGTATTTTCTTTAAATATTCGTCCAACCCTCTGCTGTAGGGTTTTCTAGCTTATTATTAGCCTTTTCTATAGGGTTTTCTTTTATATCCCTCAGCTCTCTTCCAGAAGAGCTCTCTTTCTGTAGATTTTATTCTACCTCAATCAATTTATTCTTCTAGGATAGGGAGTTCTACAACCCTTTATCTTCTTTCTTTGTGATTAGAGATAGCTAGTGTCAGTGAAGTTAAAAACCAGACTGGCACCTAACATTCGAACAGCATTAAAATGCATCTCAGGAGAATTCTCTATTGACTGAAACTAAACATTGCCCCTAATTGGAGGAACTTGTATTGTCTTAAGCTTGGTGTTCCTGAAAATTTACTTGAGTTTATTTTATTTTTCAGATGCTTGGAACATGAGAAAATGAAGGAAGACCTTGATCTGAAGGTATTTTATATGCCACAATTAATAATTACATGCATGTTCTATCTTTTCCTTTTTCAAATTTAATAAGCATCTTTATCACGCTTGAAAGTGTATAGCAGTCCACCGGAGATGCTACACATAACTCTTGCCAGTAAGTGCGACAAAGTTTTGTATTACCAAGTTTTGCTGATTCCCATTTGGCATCCAAACAGATGCAAATAATAAAATCACACTTGAAGACGACGAGTCAAGCGTCGAAGATTAATCAAATATCAAGCTGATGATGTTCATATATTGTGCAGGTGAGGCAGCTGCGAAGGGAACTAGGAGATGTCCAACAGGAGTATGATCGGCTTATGGTTGAGTTAACATCATTAGATACGGTCAAGGAGGAAAAGCATGTACGTACGTAGATTTTTTTTGGGTAGCTCGCTTGCTATTTACAACTCTCTTATCGTAGAACACCTTTGTTGTATCATATTCTGGATAAGGGAGGGAAGCTCGGTGTATCGGATTCTCAGCATGTTTAGTGTGGACGTGAACAGGCCAGACAGTAATAGATGAGCCTTTGAGAAAGAAAATCAAAATCATGCTTGATACTAATTGAGAATCAACAACACTGATGCATTGATAGGAATAGATTTATGCCTTAGTACAAGTCAATTATCTATGTTTCCATTATCTGTCTATTTTCAATTAGAAATTAGTACCTTTTTTTTAGTTTTAGATAACTATGTGTAAAATCTCTGTGATTTAAACTCACAAGTAATATATTAGTTGGCCAAAAATGCTCAAGTTGGGAAACTCATTCCACTCTGAATTAAGTACAACTTTTTATAGCTAGTGTCTGATTGTTTTGTGGAAAATATTCTATAGATAAACATTTCTTCAAGGATAATAAGTTTATAAAAATAGTTAATAACGATTTTGTTGATATGTTTTACTTCCTTCCCGTGGATGTTTTACTTGTGGTGAAGATTTAGTGCCTGATGTTACAACTATATTTTTGGCAATCTAGTCAATAGAAAAATGGAATGATAATGGACATCTTATTTTTGATATTGGATTTATGTTCCTAAACTTTTTGGCATGATTTTTTTTTTCTTTTTATAGATATTCTTTAACTCTCAAGAGATCATATTATATAACATTACTCTTCCTAGGCTTTGATTGTCCATTTTTTTCACTCATTTGTTTTGCTAAAATAAATAAGAAGATTACAAGCTTTACTTTCTTTGAGTGTTAAAAAACTTTATTTATATTTTTGAGAATAAAAAACAATTAAAGAGCTTTTAAAAATGAATTTGGGATAATTAGCATAACCTAAACACTAACTTGCGAAGACTCAGTTAGTGATTGTTTGAGAGAGTGATTGAGGTTATGTTTGAAAGTGTTTTTTATTTAGAAATGTATTAAAATGATTTTTATTTTATTTTTTAAAAATTATTTTTGACACCAATACATGAAAATAATATAAAAAAAATACCAAAACAATCTAATTTAAAATAATAAAAATAAAATAAAATATTTTATTTAAAAAAAAACACGTTTAAAATATAATGTCAAACAGGGGAATTTAGCTTATGCTCACATATAACTAAGTTAAGAAAGTTTGGCCTAGACATTTCTAAAATAAAAAAATATCAAGTAGATGTATAATCTATTTTAAGATTGATGGATGTCATGATGTTCATTATGATAACTTCAATGACCTAAATACATAAAATAAAATATATAGCTCATTGTTTTTTGTCCTAAATACATAATTTATTCACCATCATTCACTACAAACATTTCAAAAAAAATTTACAAACTTAGTGATAGACTAGGATATCTAGGCCTAAAAAGACTAGGTGACATAAATATTGTCAATAACAAACAATTCCATTTAAGCTAGTAATACAAGGCATATACTGATCATCCTTGATCAATGATAGTAGGATTGACCCTAATACTACACAAACTAGCAATGTCATGCAATAATGATTCATGCTAAAAACATGATAACACTTTAATCCAAGATCTTGTTTAAAAGAGTGGATCCTAAAAAGTATCTTCATCCATTCAAGAGATTGATCTAGATTTGATCAATTTAAGAGATAGATTTTCAAAGAAATCTCTAAGAATATGATCAAGGTTATAACTAAAATACTAAAGAAATATATAAAAGATAATTAACCATGTATTGTGATAGTGCATATTAAACCAAATACTAGAAATAGACTATAAATTATCAAGATCAACTAATGAGAACCTGTGGATAACTAACAATAAAGTCTGTATTTCATAAGCCAATAATAATTACAGATCATCACCTTAAACCTTTATACATCATAACAAATTTTGATAGTGTTCCGTATAAAAGGTCTTATTCAATAATGGTCCAACACTTTACATTAGATTTTGCAAGGGATATAAGAGGTCCTATACAAGTTTTACAAGTATATTTACATGTTAGGTCCCAAAATAAATTTTGTTTATACTAAAAATAAACTTCCACGTGTTGGTAGAATAATAATGTCAATTGCTCACTACCACAAAGAAAAATTAAGGCTAAAATCTATCATGAATAATAAAACATATCAATCATAAAGAGTCTTGATTGGCAAGGAGAGCTAGATGTCAATTGACTAGTCAACCATGAGTCATGATTGATAAAAAAAAATGATCAACCATAAAAGTTTGATTTCACATGAATAACAAAAAGGTTCAATCCTATTCAAAATAAAATCCTCAATGAAATGAGCTTATCAAAGTTATAGATTAGTACGATTCATTTGGTTATCAACAAGGAAAACATTAAATTATATTAAGATTCAATGTGTGTGTCTTATCTAATATAAATAATCTACATAGGATTTTAATTAGATGTTTATATATAATTCAAGTGATGTGATAATATAAATAAGTTGTATAGTATAGTTAATAGGAATGATTGCTAGCCTCACATACATAAACATTTTGTGCAATTTATAGATTTTCTATAATTTTTGCTTCTTTACAACTTTTGTATATAACTTTCTTTCTTATTCCAATTTGTTTATTATTTTAAATATTTATTTCACTTTTTGAACCTCATATCTCTTAGAATAATATATCCTTTCTTAGGGATTAAAATATTAGATTAGTAGGATTAATTTGGTAACATGATTATGCTAAAGAAAAGATAAATATCATCTCAAAGCATTATATTTAAGGTAAGATGCATCGTGCTTATTTTAAAAGATAAAAATACCTACATGCTTTCATAAAAGCTTTCTTAACCAATATGCATATTATTATGAAAAGAAATACAAGCATTAAACCTGCGAGGATGGTAAATGATAAATTATGTTTTGAGCTTGTTTATTTGGTTTTGTCTAAAATGGCCTTTAAGACAATAACTTATGTTCAATAGTATTTTTTGAGACGCATTGACCCAATTTGAGTTTATTCATAATAGTGGTAACACATGAAAAACTCTAAACCAACATTTGAACTCATAAAAAAAAGTTTCAAACATAGGCCAAAACAAAATTTACATGCTATTTTTTAAAATAAATAAATAAATGATGTCACCTTGAATGTGACTCCTCTTATAAGATAATGGTTTGCTATATGATAGGAGCATCCTTACTTTTGTGTACTTTAGTTATGAATCTATTATTATTCATTTAGTTTCTTGTAGAGATGATTTGATGAAGTAGCATTCTACAATGAAATCTGTCATAACTTAATTACACAAAAGTGAGGATGCTCATGTCATGATACACTTATTTCTTTTATGAAGATATAATTTTCTATAATATGCTTCACATTAAAGAGACTTTTGTCAAGAGAGGCATAAAGACATTACTGTAAGGAATAGGTGTGTGTGTCACTTATCAAAGCTTCTGTAACCACTGTATCTAATAGGTTTTCCCCATTCAACATCTCCTCGTTAAATATTTTAAAGTAAGCTTGTGTTTTCCCCTTTAAGTTGAGTGGTTGAGAAGAGTTAGGTCAATTTTTTTTTTGCAAGAATGTTTTGTTTAATCGAGCAATAATCATATTACACAAGTCTAAAAAATCATATATGGGGTTAGGATTTAAATTGTGTATATCTATGAATAATTGTGAGGAGTATTATATGTTAGATTTTAAAAAGTCCAACATTATACACATGGAATTGGTATCTTGAATCACCAATTTCAAGCTACTTTTTACATTATAAACATGCTCTTTAGGGTCAGAAAGACCATTGTAGTGGTTAGAACTCATATTAGCCACTATAAAGTATCTAGAAAGATGATTGTTTAACACACTACTATATGTTAAAGAATCTATTATGTCACTTGATTCTTATCCCTCTTTTTTGGTATTTATCCTTTTAGGTTATATATTGTTGGAAAGAGATTTTATAGATAAACAAGGTAGATGGTCAAGGTTATAGCCTTGAGTCTTGCCTTTTGATGTGTATAGATCATATCTCAAGGATCCTTCATGAGAAGGCTCTACACGATCACATGATCTACTTATTATAATATTTAAAATATAATATATAATATATTCTACCTCAATTTGGTGTTCTCTTCCAAGAACTAAAGTTGTCATTGCATAAGATGTGTAACTGGTAGAGCTAAAAGAGGTGAAGGTGGGTGGTTGTACGATGACCCGTATACTCTAAGGATAAATAGAAAAAGTTATGAACTATTATTGTATAGCTAACATAACCTCTATAAAATATCTCAAATGTTGTGCCAGTTGTTAGATATTTAGTAGACCTAACGATGATGGTAGAAGATCAATAATGTGTCTTTTTGGCATTTCAAAGTTATTCTCCATGAAAGATTTATACTAAAGATGCAAAGTTATAGTAAAATATAAACAAAAAAGGATTCCATTCAGTTTCTCACAAATAGTGCCATTAATAAAGCTCGAAAAAACTTTATTAAATCTAGATTTTCTTCACAAACAATTACAAGTTGGGTGTTACCTGTAAAAACTCATCCAAAACTAAAGTTAGTTTAGGATTATTTAATTACTATTAGTTTTAGATAGATGTGTTGTATAAAGAATAGATCAAGATGTAGTTTTTTGTTACCTGTAAAAAACCCTCCAAAGCTAAAGTTAGTTTAGGATTATTTAATTATTATTGGTTCTAGGTAGAAGTGTTGTATAGAGAATAGATCAAGATGTAGTTTTTTTTTCTTTTTTTTTGAGTTATTAAGATAAAAACCCTCTCTATCTTGCTAAAACATGGAATATATATTTAGAAAAACATGAAAAATATTTAGGAAAAAAATGATTTACTAATATAGAAGTTCTATATTTTTTTGTATTTTTCCATATATAGTTGTAGCTTATAGTAAAAAAAAAAAATGAAAGAGAGGAAAGAAGGAAAAAAAGGAAAACTTGGGAGGACCTAAGCCTAACTAGTGTTGCAATATGTTAACCAAGTCTACACACACACACACACACACACACACACTATTTAACTAAAAAGATAGCTCATTAATTTTAGCAAATAAACCTTTCAAACTTGCAATTAAGTCATGAACTCCACTAGGATTAATAACTTGATTGTTTTTTCAAGCTATTATTTATTTAACTATATGATAACAAAAATAAACAATCATAAAATTGAGCATCAACCTAACAATATGATATTTTTCTAACACCCCAATAAATTTATAGAAATCAACCAAATAATTATGAAATATAATCTCTAATAAACTCAATGACAAAATTGAAAAAAAAAACTAACAAAAAGGGGAAAAAAAGCTGAACTAACTAAACCCATAAATTATGTCAATCCAAGTTAACTCACAAACCATTTAATATACTCCATAAAAATTTTATAAAAAAAAACTAATTTTTTAACTTTATGATAAAAAAATAGGTTAATCACAAAATCAAATACAATCAAGGAAAAAAAAGAAATTTTTTTTTACCACACTATATATGTGAGTCAGACAACTTAGAGTACCCCTTCAAGCTCGCAAATTGGGTCATGGACTCCACAAAATTTATTAACTTGTTTTTTTTTATCTAAATATATGTTAAAAACAATGATCACAAAATCAATCATCATCCAAATATTATGACATTTATTTAACACCATTATAATCTTATAAAAAGAAAAAGAACATAAAATATAAAGTATAATTTTCAATCAACTTAAAATAAAGGATAAAATACAAAAAAAAATTTGAAAGATCAATAAAAAAAAATTAGAACTTAATCAAAGAAGTTTTAAAAATTAAATGACTAAACTAAAAAGAAGAGAAAAATGTTTGGTACAAACTAGCACACTAGGTCATAAGGAAGGTCTACATCCTTTAAGTGACACATAAGCCATCCTCAAAGTTTCAACATCATTTTCCTCAAAAGGTAACACATGTTTCTATGATTAGCTTATGCTATTCTTCCTTTCATGCTTCAATATTATCCTCTTTTTTTTTAGTTTTAATCCCTCTATTCTCAATTTTAGAAAAATAAAGAATTCATACAAATATTTCACAAAATCAATCATGAACATGATTATTAGAAAATTACTTGAAACAATCATGAGCACATAAAAATATATTGAAACAAATTGTTCATGAGAAATCTTAATCATCATCTAATAGAATAATGAAATTAAAATTAAGAAATATGATTACTAAAGAAAACATAAAAGATGAAGTACCAAACTTGAAAGCAGTTATTGTCAAAACATCAAAAAAGTTGTTCTTTTATATCCTTTTCAATTTTGATCCCTTGATTTTAAATTTCTTCAAAAAAAACAAATTTGTGAAATCAAGAGTGAATTTGATGTGAGAATATTTTTCTAATATCACAATAATTATATAAAAACAGCTAAATAAATGAAAAAATGAACAAAAAAAATTATGGATTACCATTGTAATCCATAATGGTGTGAATGAACAGTATTTTTATCATACCCAATAACCAAACCATATGGAAATTTTAAATAGGAAAAAAATAGTTGTAGATTACAATTATAGTATTTTCCCTATACCTTTTAGTTTTATTGTTATATATATATATATTATTCAATAAGAACTCTTCAAAACACACTCAATGTCAAAATACAAGCACTTGTTGATTCTTGAACAACTGCACATGCCATTTGCTTCTAAAACGACAAGCACCTAATTCTATGAACTTTGAAACTACAGGGTGGAGCATTGTAATTTATAACAATGCCGTTTTGCAAAGAAAGAAAGAATTATACAAACTTAAGATGCTGCACAAGTTTTGAGAAAGAAAAAATAAATCATTCCATCTCCTCAAACCACTGTATTCCCTGTGATTTCTGCATCCATTTTGAAATGGAATATGCATGTGCTAGGATTTTGCTTATCCTGTGAAGGAACCAACGCCATGGAATTCACTTTCCAGTACTCACCATTCCTTCTCTTCTCCTTCTCTCCGTACTCCCATTTTTCTTCTTCTCTTCTTTGTTCAGCTCCCCCACCACCCGTGCTCGAAATCGAAACTTTTCTCCAATTATACCAGATTCTTACTATCATATAAAGCATCACCAAGCATATTAAAGTAGAAGTAAAGACAATGGCCACTATAATACCAACAACAGCAGTGTTTGAAAGCCCCTTGTTATCTTGACCCGCTGATTCCAAGCATGATACCAATGGTGGGCCGCACAGCTTTTCATTGCCCAGGAAGGAGCTGAGTGGGAATCCTGAAAAGGTGGAAGGAAGTTGGCCCTGGAGATAATTATTTGACAGGTTTAGCATGTGAAGGCTGGTCAGCTTTGTAAGCGAAAATGGCACTTCTCCTTGGAGGTGATTTAGAGATACGTTCAATCTCTCTAACTTTATCAGATTTCCAAGAGACGATGGAATCTCACCAGAGAGAGAATTTTCACTCAGGTCCAGGATCACTTGCAACTCTGTCAGCTTTCCTAGCTCAGGTGGTATAGAACCAGTCAGGAGATTCTCTGAGAGCCTCAGCTCAAAGATTTTCTTGCACTCCTGAATTGTTGAAGGGATCGAGCCTGAAAGATTATTTCTCTGAAGAGTAAGGACATTGAGAGAAGTAAGGTTTCCTATCTCCTGCGGTATGTTGCCTGAGAGTTTGTTGCTATGAAGAGAAAGCTTGAGTAATCCTGAACAGTTTGCCAAGCTCAGCAGGTATATTTCCATGGAATTTATTGAATGAAAAATCTAGCTCTCCAAGCTCTTCTAAGCTCCCTAACCAAGGAGGCATGGTGCCTGCAAGCTGGTTATTGTTAAGTAGGAAGTGTTGGATTTTCTTACAGTTTGAAAGCTGAGGTGGGACTTCTCCTGTTAGGTTGTTGAATGACAAATCAAAGAAGTTGAGTTTGGTGAGTGCGCCAAACTCAGAAGGAATTTCTCCAGAAAGATGATTGTGAGCAAGACGGAGACGGCTTAGATTTCTTGACTGGGTTAGTGCAGAAGGAATGGGACCAGAGAAGCTATTGTTGGTGAGGTCTAATGCTGTAAGAGAATTTGAACCCAAGAGGGGAGAAATACTGCCGCTAAACCTGTTGTGTGAAAAATTGATGATGTTGAGGTTTTTCAGAAGAAAGAGGGATGCAGGAAGAGGACCTTCAAAGGAGTTGTTGTAAAGAGTTATCTTGTTCAATTCTGTAAGGAATCTGAATGTTGCTGGCAAGGTTCCTGAGATCTTGTTATCTGCCAACGCCATGATCTGAAGCCTTTTGCAGTAGCCCATGCTCGGTGGGATTGGACCTGACAACTCATTCTGTCTCAGTTGAAGAACGTTCAGATTCTTAAGCTTCCCTATTGTTGCAGGAATCGATCCCGTGAAGTGATTTCCAAAGAAATCAATTTTTGTCAAGCTTGTGCAGTTTGTTAACTCTCCTGGTATTCCTCCTGACATCTGGTTGTCATAGAGATAGATGGTACTCAACCTCTGCAACTTCCCGATTTCTGGTGGGAGTCTCCCTGTGATCATGTTGTCAAAAAGAATTAAACTTTCCAGGTTACTCATGTTTCCGATTTCTGAAGGTAGATTCCCACTGAAGCTGTTATTATTGAGCTGAAGATCTGTGAGGTGCTCTAGCTTCTCGAGGCCAGACGGCAACCCTCCTTCAAAATTGTTATCAGAGAGGTCTAATTGTTGGAGGGAGCGGCACTTCAGAAGATCCAATTGGAACTTACCAGAGAGACTATTTCGAGCCAGAAAAAGTTGTTGCAGTTTCGATGAATTGCTGAGGCAGAAGTTGCTTGGGATGTTACCTGTCAAATCATTACCAGACAGAACTAAAGTTGTAAGATTCTTCAATTGGGCATTGGAGAGGCTAATGGCTCCTGAGAAATTATTTACTGATAAGTCGAGTGTCTCAAGCTGAACCAACTGGTTAAGCTGTGAAGGAATTTGGCCACTTAATCTATTTCCAAGTAAACTCAAGTACTGCAAGTTTGAGATCTGGCCTAGCTCAACCGGAATTGAACCTGAAAGGCTGTTATTGGCCAAGTTTAATATTTGCAGCGATCTGAGCATCCCCATTGAAGCAGGAATATCTCCCTCAAGCTTGTTGTTTGATGCTGCAAGATTTTGAAGCTCTTCACATCCATGAATCTCTTCCGGTATGTGGCCGTCGAGACTGTTGTTCTGCAAGTCAAGAGATACCAGATGCTTCAGATTACCAATCCCAGAAGGAATGCTTCCATTAAATTGGCAGTAGGCAAGACCCAATACTCTCAACTGAGTCAAGTTGCCTATACTTGGTGTAATTTCACCCGACAACAAGTTATCTCCTATCCTTAGAACTTGCAAGTTCTTCAAAAGGCCTATCTCTTCAGGAATTTTACCAGAGAGAGAATTTCGATAGAGAAGCAGCATCTGCAAATTTTGAAGCTTTCCAAGCTCAGAAGGAATCGATCCGGTAAGAGAATTCGAAGACAAGTCAAGTATTTCAAGTGATGTAAGATGCCAGAGCTCGTGTGAAATGGAACCGGATAGTTCTGAGCTTGACAAGTTAATGCCCAGAACATGAGTTTGATTAGGAGAACAAGTGAGTCCATTCCAGCTGCACATATGAGCTCTTGGAGACCAGTTGTCAAGAACACCAGCAGGATCAACTAGTCCTGATTTGAATCTTAGAAGCCAATAGGATTCTGCTGGATTATCTTCACCAAGACAAACAGCAAGAACAGAATGGAGTATTGCCAGAAACAGCACCAAATTACACATTTGAGTGCTGCCCATTTCAAGCTGTATGGAAAAGATGAATCTCAAATGACAGCTCCAGCCACTTGTTTTAAGAGATTCATTTTAGTCAATTGAGGAGCTTGATTCCATGATGAAAGAAAAGGCAAAAACAAACAAGTGAAGCTCAAGCTCAGCAGAATCAGGAAGAGAAAAGACAGAGATAGGATAAGGAACTGAAGAGGAATGTGAGTGAGAGAGACTCAAACTTGTTAACTGCTACGATGATGGAACCTTTGAAATTTATATAGTTCAGTGGAAGTAGGGCTGCCTATGATTTTTAAGTTGACAATAATGAATCAATTGTATTCTAGCCTTAACCACAGATTATTTTCACACACAACCTGCTCTTCGTACCTTTTCAAGGATTTCTAAAAGGTAGGCTCTTTTTTTTTATTTTTTATTTTTTATTTTTTTTTCTCCTTCTCCTCTCAAAAGCAATTATTATGGCACTCGACATAGTAGCATGTTTGATAGCTTGTGAGATGGGAAATTGTATATAGATAAGGTAAAGTGATTGGCATTGCTGGAAAACAAAAGGTTAGGGAAGATACCCACTTGCTCCTAGGAAAAAATAAATACCCCACAAATGGGGTCTATCTAGTATGATTTTTAGATTGGATTTTTTCTACAGGAAATATCATCTCACTCTGATGTCATATTAAGTTTAGCAGAGAATAATGCATCAGAAATATTCCCAAAGATAAAGTAGAATTTGACTCTCTAATCCATGCCAATTAAACTTTCAACAATTGTCGGCTTGAATTAGCATAAACGCATTATTGCTTGAAACTATATGCTGTTAAATGAGTATAGAGGTTATTGATGATTACAAAAGCCAGTATGGTCCAGCTGGGTTACCAATTCCTTGATGTAGCAATATATGGACCAGATATATCATCAGGCCAGAAGAAAAGGAAATTGGAAAGCAATCAAAGATAAAGATCAATGACGAAATCTTGGTGATGGATGGCTAGAATCATTTGTCTTCAGTGAGTTTATGGGGTTTTTCTACGGTAATTTGTATTAAAAAACCATCTCATCTAAAAGTTTAGGTTGTTAGGTGAGATCCCAGAATATGATTTATACTATTATCGAACATATCCCCTCAAGTGAAAACCCTTTAAGGTTGAAACTTGCATAGATCCACATTATTTTATGCTATTTTTTATCAAATAAAATGGAGATGGTGAGATTAATTTTCATCGGGAATCTTATGTAACTAAGAAATCATTTGTGTAGTATTTTCCTTACCGCCCATCATTTCCCTTTCTGTGCGCATGCGTGTACCTTAGTGAATAGATAGGTGCGTTGCATTTTAAACATCTTGAGATTTTTCTTTGCTAGCTACTATTTTGTCGAGAATTTATCCATTGCTAGTCCACGGGCTGAATCTCACCTCCTCCCTCAACCTAAACCACCTAATACCAAATTAAAAACAAGAAGAAAACAGTAGAGCAAAACAACCACAAAGAATTATACAGTAGAAACCAACTTACTAATGATATTTAATTCCAGAATAAAGTCAAGATCACATGAAGTTTTTTCAGGAACTGCTTCTTTGGCCCAATTAGGACTTGATTAATGCTATTTAGAGATGAATTTGCCTCGGAATATTGAAAGGATTCTTCCAACAAGAAGCTAAACATATAAGGACAAGCAAGTTCACCTCGAAGTTGATTGGAAATTGTGCTTGCATCGATGGCAGCTTTTTACATCGACCTTCGCTTAGCTTCTCAGGATCTAAGCAGAGACCACCACAATGAATTATATTCCAATAAGCTCTGTCCCATCACCAGCCCCAGACAAGGAAACAATGTTCATATCAGCATGTACCGTTTGCTACGCAAGTGCTTCGATATTTGCTTTTGCTTTTGCTTTTGCTAAGGAAGAATACTGGAAACCCCAAGTCAAGATCACCATCATCCTTCCAATTCTGCATGCTGGGGATATGCTAGATTCTCGTGCAATTAATTTTTAAATTTTGACACTCTATCTATACCTGCCCTTGTTTATGATAAACAGAAAGAAAAAACCATTTGGCGAAAAGGGTTAGTACGTGACACCATTCAATCTCAGATCATCAAGAAGGTCATTCATTAAACAAACAGATCGTTTCTTATTTTCTTCTTTTGCGAGGGGGAAGCTTGTACCTAATCAGGGTTTATTTAAACTAATCTAGAGGAATGTTATCAGTCTACAATTTAAATGACTGTGTTTAAAAATCATCACGCCATTGACAGACAAAAGAGCAGTGGAAAAAAGAGGATAGAGCCAAAAGAGAAGGTACATTATTGAGTCTGCGAATGAGGACCATGATGGAAGGTCAATGAACGGTGGGAATTTCATATTGTAGGCATAAGAAGCTCACAAAACAACTCTCAACGCGGAAACATGAATATAAAATATTTTAGTCCAAATGAAAACTCAGGTAAAAGAATGAAAAAACAAAAGTCTCTGGTAGCGTGTGCATGATGGAAGATGAAGTAAGAGGTTGTAACTCTGGTAGCTTAGAAATAGGCAAAGCCTCTAGTCATGTACTTTAAGGTAAGAGTATTGTTTGTAAATACTTATCATCCAACCGTTCAGATGAAGCTCAGAGCACTTCATTAGACTTGGGTTTTCTTTGCAAATAACAATAGTATTGACGGTGGGTGTTACTGGCAAAATAACCCTAATTAATTTAGGGTTAGAATATAATGTAAGAGAATTAGATAGATATAGCTAATATATATAATCTGCCTAAGAAAAAATTTAGGGTTCACCATGAATTAGCAGTTCTATTTTGTAACTCACTCAATGTAAGGGTAGTTTGCTCATGTGTAGCCTGGACAGCTCAACATAAAAGAGTTGATATAGATAACAAAAAAACCAAAATGAGAGGGAGAAGAGATAGAAAGGTAAAAGAGAGAAAAGGTGGTGATTTTATTGGGCTCTACAAATCAACTAAGGGTTGTGCTAGAAAAATCAACTTGCGTTTAGTTAGGATGGGTGAACCCAACTTAGCAGCTCAATAGGCTAAGGTCGAACCTCATAGAGCTCATTTAGACCTGACCTAATCTAGCCTTGTGAAACTCATTTAGGGTTTGACCCAACACAATTTTCCAGAGCATAGTTGGGTTAGACCAAAAAATATTTTGAATTGTTTATAACATATACATGTAACCTTAAGTATAAGAAGTGTGAGATTATTGTTTGCATGTGAAGTGGAGATATGTGACATGCCTACTACAAGTAATGATTGATATTATGACACTAAGACTCGACAAATATAGGAGTAAAAGGATGTGGTTATGTAAATGAATCTTGGTACACCATTTCACATGGTTGTGCTACAGAGTTTTGGTCTACTAATATTATAATGATTATGTTAGAACCTCTCTACCATGATAATGGTGAATGTCCATCGTATAAATATGAAAGTGTCAGAAATATGGTCAAGTCACTACTATATATAGCTAGTAGTTTCTTTTTTCTTTAATATCACTACTAAAGAAATTTATTTATGATAGGTGAGGAACCTTACTCTTTTTTTATTGATTTTCTTCTTGGTTTTAAATACATCTAATTGAATTATGAGAACTTCTGGTTGAGAAGAGTATAGGGTTAGTACCTTTACCAATAGAAATGGTAGGGCTAAACCTTTTTATTGTATTGGTGGGGGTAAAAGAGTTGAATCTTCTCATCAAGGTGATATGGGGTCTTTATCGTCTAGACACCAAACTAGTTAACCCTAAGATTCATGTAAAAGCAATGCAACCATTGTTGTCATTAGTCATTTAAATAAAATAAAATAAAAACATGAAAGGAAGGTATAAAGGAATAAGTCTAGGACTCTTTTCCCATGAAATAATAATTAGGACACCTCAAGTAGCAACTTGAGAGTTTGAGATCATGACCTCCATATGTATATTCAAGTTTGGGTATTCTCTGCCTTGTCTAGTTTTGTTAAAGATGTATTTTTCTATTAAAACTTGTGTGTGAGCTAGTTGCATCCAAATAGATGAATGACTAGTAGCTTTTGACAAATATTTGAGACTTAAGGGTCTAATTTTAATTGTTTATTTGATTAAGTATTGTTATAGTTTATCGATTTTTCATGAGGGTAAGAAATAAGTGTAATGATTTTACACCTTTTTTCCAAGTAAAGAACTTGAAATCTCTTAAATGATATTTTTTTTAATATAAGTAATAGTACATAAAGAATTAGAAAAAAAGAATGGGTAATAATGGGTTATAATAGTTCAATAACCTTTATTATAAAGGTGTAAGGATGTTTTCTAGTTTAGAGGATATCTAGCTGAGTTAATGTCCTTCCACTTTTAAGCCTAAATAAGAATAGTGTATTTAGAGAACTCATTAATAATTGTCAATATCGTATCTTTTTGGTTGGCTAAGGGGTATTCTTCAAGCAATAATGTTTATGATATGAGAGATACATATCATTTTCTTTATTGTTTTTGGCATCATAATCTTTAAACTCATATTTGTCTATAACGTTTATAGATGGCCTTAACTCCCTAAGATAGGTTTTAACTCCCTAAGATAGGTTTTAGAAAAACAAAACACCAATAAACCTTGAATTCATCATTGTCAATATCATTATATAAAAATGATACAACAAGAAAGGCGATAGAGTCTTAGAAGGAAAATAAGACTAAATTAAAGTAAAGATAATAAAATAATCATATAGATGGGGGAATGGTGAGATGGCTAACATTAATTTAGAAATTATTAAAAGTAGTTATGTTATTCATTAAAGAAGTGAGAAGAGGATTGGTTCTCAATCTATATTTATGGTTCTCCTATGAATGACACCATCACCAAGTTTTGTGCAGGCTAACACCCCAAGTCCTATTAATGTTGAGAACTTCATTGTACCTTGACTATTTTTGTAGGTAATAATAAGTTGGATTGTAGATGTTACCTGCAAAATAATCCTCCAATGTTTATATCAATTTAAGGTTTTTTTTAGGAAGATAAGGAGATAACTTAAATGTTTTTTATTTTTTTTTTGTGTTCTTAAGATGATCAATATCTTTTCTATCTTGCTAAACCTAAAAATATATAGCCTACCTTGAAAAAATTCTAGAAAAACTCACAATAAAGTGACTAATTCTATTTCATAGCTCACTCATGTTAAGACTACTTACCCATATGTAGCATGTACAAGATACCATAGATTACAAAAAAAAAACAGAGAAATGAGAAGAGAGAAGATGATGAGCTTGTTAGATTCTAGAAATTAGCCCATGGTTAGAAAAAACAGCTCAAGTTTAGTCGGGACAAAGCCCAACCGAGCAGCTCAATCAGGCAGAGATTGAGCCTTATGGGGCTCAACCCAACCAAAAAAAAACTCTCAGTAAACGCAGACCTTCACACTGAGAGACAGATAAGATGGCTTTTAATTTGGTATTATCTTCTCCATTCTTCCAAAGAGCTTCTTTTGGTAGCCAACTCTTCTTTAAAGTCCCCTGCAAACTGGGATTTCTAAATGTATGCGAGGTACTCATCAAGAAATATATGGCCATTATGTCCTTCTAGCTTCATTCTAAAGTAAAGATGCAAGTGATTGTTAAATGTGGTTCCAACTTATTAGTCTCGAGGGTAACAACATAATTGCAGTATTTATACAGTCAAACAAACAATATGATAAATCAAATTTAGTAGTAATTGGAGTTTCAAGAGCACAGAAAACACTGGCATGCATGCTTCCCGCAGAATAATATTGAGATGTTGAAACATGTCAGCAATATATAAAAACACCTTGAAGCCTTGATCGTACTTTTTAATAAACCAAATAATACAAGAAAATGATTTGTACGCTTCAAAATTTCAGTAACTTGTTTCAGTAAAAAGATGAGTGCGGATGCATCCATATGTATAAATTAGCCAAAATGACTTTTGAAGCACAATCTATAATATGAAAAATCTAGAAGGAAAAAGGATCCGTATACAGGTAAAAGTGGCCAACGAAAAAAACCAAGTGCTGTTTAGCATTCTGATCATAGATCAGAAACCTCAAAACAACACTATACTGCAGAAATCACATCACTGCCACTTTTAGCAACACTGCTCTCCATTATGTCTTCATTCAAATAATCCCACCAGTGCCACTGTTTTTCACCATGCTTTCAACAATTAAATTCTTAAATATCCATTGAGCTCCAACTTCTCACCATACCAGAACCATGGCTCAAATAAGTAAGAAACCTACATGTATTGTATTGCATGAATAAAGCATTGGCATTCTAATCAGGAAGGTGAGATGCAGCCATACCAACTCTTCGATGTTCAAGCATCACTCGGCAGTCCTGGCAGTTGGTGGGAAAAATTTCATGAGGAAGCTTGATAGCGACCAAATGCAGATGACCCCAAGGAATTGAAGGACATTCAAAAGTGTGCCTAAAGAGCTGCTTATCTCCAAATTGTGTGAGGTCATTTCAGCTCCTCTCACTGTGAATGACAGGGCTGTCACCAATTGTGCGGCTCTATTCAGTTGATGTAATCTATAAACCTGTTAATCACAAAGAATATCTTACATTTACACTTAACAATAAAAAACTCAAATAGAAATCTCCTATCAAAAAGGCCAAATTTAATGAGCTGAACTGTACATATCATGAGACTTCTAGACTGTATATCAACTATAAAATCAAGTGTATCAGAGTGTAAAACTAAACATTGTTTCTTTCTTCTCTTTTTTTTCCCCTCTACAAACCTATCCGTACAGACAACTGTAAGAAAATCAGTCAAAGATAGGTCGCATCTGCCCTTACTTGAAAGATGATTGGAATGACAGGCCAAGAAGGTGACTTCCGATATCTTGCATACTGCTCAAATGCGAATTGTACTACGATACCAACCAGGTATGGAGCAAGAGTTGCAGAAGCTGCAGGGCCAGTCCATGGCCAGACCAAGCCCATTGTAACCATGGGAATTATAAGACTAAGTACCAAGGCAGCAACAGAAGAGATTCGCTGTCCCAACTGGGGAACCAGGGTTCTGTCATCGTTTACAGCAGATGATGGTTCCACTGGCCTCCTTAAATGGTCTATTAGCAGAAGAAAAACAGCAACACCACAGTAGAAAAGAGCTTCCGTGAAGAACAATATGAGGAAATCTGCAGACAGATATAACAAAGGAATGTTCAGAGAAGCAAATAAATCCTGCAATCAAATCAGGAACACAAAGCAAAAACTTAAAGAGATCATATCCTGGAAACAAATATCATTTCCTATTCCTTAGAGAGTAACTACTATTCAAGTTATATTAGATTTAGACATCATATCCTAGTTACACACAACTTTAATGCTCTTTGATAGAATCTTCTAGCACCATCCTTCACTAATAACCTTCATGCCTCATTCTCCCGAGTTGTTAGCATTAACTAACAGTTCTCCTTTACAGCTGTCTAAATAAATGTCAACTGAAATCTCTAAGACAGTCTCTGGCTCCTTGCTAGAAACCAACAATTATAGGAAAACATAAACAGCGTGATACTACCAAGATTCATACAAATGTAATCTAGTCTAATTAAATACAATGACCAAAACCAATAAACCAACCCCTCCTTCTAGACAGTCTTAGTGGATTTTTTCCATTCTTCTATGCAGTTTTATGTATCTTTCACTTTCTTTACTTGCTCATTTAATGCTTGGCAAAAATAACAATTGACATTAATTGAGAAGCAATATTACAACAAAATAAGGAAGCCTGATCACCTGTCAGCAAAGAGTCCTCAAATACTGCGGAGAGAATTTTGCGTAAATAAAGTGACGGGAAAATGAAAGATGCTACAAGGGCAGCAGGACCGATGAACCATAATAGGCTGTTTGAATTCCTTTGCACATTAGATATAATGACTTCATCCACCATTTTATAAGGCCGGTTATAAAATGAAATTAAACCAGGTTTCCCATCAGCTCCTGGGAAATGATTAATTGAACTGCTAGTGGTAGGGAGAGCTTCAGAAGATGGATGGTCATCTTCTTGTTCTGATGCATCTGGTGTGTGCTCACTGTACTGTGGCTGATCTTGAGAGGCTGCAAAGATAATGTGTTGCCTTCTGGAAAATTTTCCCTTTAATTTTGGCAGACCATCTATGAAGTGGCATGAGTGAAGCATGCAAAATACAGAAGAAGACTATTAGAAGGCAAATTTAGCGCAGTAACCAGGACTGAGAATTTCAGAATTGAGGAAACCAAATATAAAATCAAATCTAATCAGTAGAGGATAAGTAAACATCTCATATTTTACTCACCTTGTCACATAAAATTAGTATATTGATCCATTTTCATAAAGCATAATGTTGAAGGAAGTGAGATGCACTTCACATGTGCTTTATTCATTCTTAAAAATATGAATTTAACCTTGTTGACTTGTTGGACATTTTGTCCTTAAGATAAAGGATAAAAAAGAACTTGCTCGCCTGTCTCGATGACTGGAGTATGGACAAACTTTGGGACTATAAAAAATTTCAAAAAAATAATTAAAAAAAGGCATGTGAAGACCAATATTACAGAAAGAAGGGCATGGCAAGAAAAACCAAATTTGTCATGCACTGTCTACTGTATGAAGGCTCTAGCATCACTACAGTTAGCACCATCATGGACTAAATCAGATTTATGGGAGTCAAATTGCAAAAATTTAGAAATTTGGCAATCATTCAAGTAGTCTAGGAACTTACCATTAGCATTTATAGGCGTATAATGTAGTCCATTATATGGTCTTTCTAACAAGCTCAGCTGAACAATGAAACAAGAGTGATGTGTCAGAAAACTACCATGGAGCTTGTCATCTAGAAATAGATCTTTAGGAATCCTTGGTTAAGTTTAGCATAACGTAGCAAGAAGTCAAACAGTGCATCAGGCTCATTAAGAAGAATTCGCTGCTTTAAATAGAAGCTCTGCCAGAACAATATCATAAATCTGACATTACACAAGAGTTTGACTCTAATCAAGTAGCAACAATCTAAACAAGAAAAACAGTTAAATTGCTGACAAATTCACCTGGTATAGAATTAAACAAAAAAATTGTGAAAAAAAAGAAGAAGAAGAGTGTGAGCATTCGTTAAGGCGGCTGAGATGGTTTAATCAGATGGTCTCTTCCAAATCTGGTGAAGATTTTACAAATAAATTCCTGAGAAACATGACTGATTATTAGAGGTAAGAATATATTAGTTGTTGCCAATTTCAAAAGTGCATATCAAAGGAACTGCCCTGGTTGGAGCATGTGACAGTGGCCTCATTTTGAATGTATATATTTGGGGAACATCTTAAAGGAATGAAGAGGAAAAAACATGAAATATGAAACCATCAACTGGAGAGTCAATCAGCCAGCATAACTTGTATCATCACATACATACATCAAAGCAAAAGCATTGCTCTTATGGGCCATAGACTAGTGTGCATAACGTACCTTCATCTTTCCATAGAAACAACAACGCCAACAGAATAAGTGGAGAGGATTTGCACATTTGATTCTCATTTTACCAGTGTACAATGAAAAATTAATTCCTCAACAGAAGTTAAACACCACTTTCTAATTCCATGTTTTACTACAGGAGTGTTTAATTATTCACCCCTTCTCTCAAATTCCACTATCATAGTAAATTAAAAAGAGGCGATTTCTTTATCAATATTGGTGAGATTTACCATACTATAAATTTAACTCCTAAAATCTGATCCCATTTGTAATAAAAAGAAATCACCCAAAAAATAACTTGCAATTCTAAGAAACATTAAAACAAAATGCCGTCACTAATTGCAAAAATCACAAGTGTCTCATTTGGAGAATAACTATCCAATAGGCCGTACTCAAAAAACAAATTTAGACCAAATTACTCCTTTCTATCATCATGTCACTGAGAATCAATAAAAAAATAATTCTTACTACACACAAAACAATAACAAGAACCAGCAATACTATTATGAGAGACTAAAACAAAGCAATAAAAGATACCTGGGAGCCTCTCCTTATTTTAAAAGGAGAAGAAAGTGGAGTGGCAATGCAAGAAAATGAAGAAGAAGCAACTTTGACTGCCATCTGAATAAGTAAATGTAACAGCAAAACCCAGTTCAGTAGAGATTAAAGTAATGCATTTTGTATGATTTTATAGCAAACCCATTTGAGTTTGAGGGATTTTAAGGATACCCATGTGAGATATTATTAAGGAAATGGGATTTTATTAAGGATGGTAGATAAATTTGAGGAAGTCGGAGATTTTAAGGTGTTGGTTTGTTTTGGTTTGGTTTTTTGGCTTCTTTCTTCGTATATAAAGAGAGTGGACTTTTGGTCAAATACTATTTCTGAGGAGAATTCTTTCCATTCAAATTCCCATCCTTTCTTTTCCCGTGGTATTATGTATATTTTCATCATATAAAAATAAAACAATTGCTTTTAGAGAAATTTGACTGACCAACTTGATGGCATTGTATCATGATAAAGCTGTTCTGATGGTTTCAGAATAAATAAAAAGAAGAATAAGAATAAGAATATAATTGCAATTTGTTTGCTTGTAAATATTTTTCAATCTTTTAAAAATATTCTATAAAATTAAAAATGACTGTTAATAATTAAATTTTAAAATTATTGCGTTCAAAAACACATGTTATTAATTTTTCAATTTTTGGAAAACCTGAGAAACATTTTATTTAGAAAAATTCAATTTGACTCCCCTGTTATTCAATCTCCTATTCATTACTTGAAAAATAACTCAACTGAGTGAGTGTTTTGGAATGCTTTTTGGAAAAAAAATTAAATTTATTTTATTTTAAATTAAATTTTTATAGTATTTTTAAATCATTTAAATGTGCTGATATTAAAAATAATTTTAAAAAAATAAAAAAAATATTATTTTGATGTATTTCTGAAAGAAAAACACTTTAAAAAACAACTTCAACCACACTTCCAAACATGCATTGAAACTCTTGTTTCTGTGTTAAAAAGTGTAGAATAAAGATGAAAACTGAGAAACTCTTTCCTATATACAAACATAAAAACACAACCCTAAAGTTTATGTTCCATAATTCTGGTTCTTGTTGCGTAGTAGCAAATTCAGAAGCATTAACAAACCAGACGACAATGGAAAACTTGTTTTGGTTTTAAGGGTATATTGAAACCATACAAAATATCATTAATAGCCCGATAATAGAGTTGAACACTTACATGCTACTACTATGGAACCTCAAAGAACATAATACAAAAAGGAATAATGGGATTAGTCAGAAATAGGAAAAAACTGCTTCTGCTGTGCTCCTTGACTTGCCTGATGATATGAGAACCCAAGTCTAAAAAGGGATTCGTCAGCACTTAAAAAATCTCAGCCTCTTGAAACATTTTCCAAAGAAACTCTAACCTCAACACTTTTCCCTTGCCTATAATATTACCATATTTAGATCAGATTAGCCCTCTTTAAAAACCTGATTGCCCTGCAATAGTAGGGCCATATAGATTCCACATAATCTAGGTACTTCTCCGTCAACCATTCTTGCAATTCCTTCGTCTTTTTTCTCGAAAACTCTTTGCGGTTCAAGTTCTTAATGTGTAGCACAGGTTGCAGCACATGAACTTGTATGTCGTCTTTGAGCTTCCCCTGTCTGATATAGCCAGAGGCCACAAGGTAGAAGGTAGGTACATTCTTGATTACTTTAACTGTCTGCCTAAAGCTGAAGATATAGAGAGACCACAAGCCCTGGAATAACTTGATGTAGATGGCAAGAATCAGGGGCCCAAAAATCCACAATGGAGTCAATTCTTTTGACACTCCAGCTCCATATATCATATTAACAGCCAGGAACAAAGGGGTGCTGAAATTGCACCAGCACAAGTTAGAAGCAGCCAAAAAATCTTAAGAAGATAGTGAATATTACAGACTAAAAGCCCGAGATATGTTTTACATAATGTGATCATTTAGAAACCAAAAGTTGGGGGAATTCTTGTATTGTTAATAGATTATCATGTAGCAGTGTGGTGAAAACCTCTCAGACGATATATAAAATCAAATACTAGTTTTGCCAGTCCAATAACTCAAGAAAAACCCATTGCCTCGCTGTAGTTGAGTCAGGTAAATAGTAAATCCTTAACTTCGACCTATTTTGAGTCACATTTATCATCAGAACAAGGAGTGATTTACATTTATTCACAATAAGATAGTAGCAGAAACAACAATACTTACAATGTCAGTATGGGTATCTTTATTGTTGCATCCAGAATCAGGAAGTGACACCAAACCAACTTTACAATCTCAACTCTTTCCTTATTTTGGATGGTATTTTGAGCTTGTTGCAATTCTTCTCTTGGAGGAGGTCCTTCCAGAATCTCATCTGCAACTTGACTTGGTGACTGTGTCCGTGACATGCTCAACCATTTCTTGAATAAATTGTTAATAGCAGGAGATCCTGTGATTCTGTCGTTTGCTTCAGAAGTATAGGAAACTGGAATACTGTGCACCTTTGAAGAGTCCATTTTGCTCTCCCCACTTTCTTTTGGCACATAAGAAAGTTTAACAGATTTTTTGGAAATTTTGGACCCATTTGTTCTGACTCCTGATTCATCATTTTGTGCAATACCTTTAAATGCTGAAATTCTCAAAAGCTTTACTTTGGGTCCAGGAGCAAAAGCCCCTGCACTGTGAAAACAATGCGGCTCAATCTCAATTTGCATCAACAAAGAGAAACGGCAGATCATGAATTCAACTACATAGGCATATCTTACCTTAAACAAAGATCGCGTCTTACTGAGAAATGCATATCTGTTCTCCTAAACATCTGAAGTGTCATTACATGTGGCTTCAATTTCACCCCTTTGCTCCATGATAAAGGCCTTGAAGGAAATGTTGCATAAGAACCCTAATTGCAGCAGACAAAGCAATATGTTTTATAATTACAGTGTATTGGAGTGCAAAACAATGTGAAATATAATGTTACAGACTGAACTTGCATTAGCATGGGTGAGCATATATGATTAGTTTTTTTTCACATGTACCGTTGAACAAGGAATGTACAATTGCTGTGACACAAGACTATCAAATTCAATAAAATTTGCATCTCAAAAATATGGAAGGAAAAACAAATAACAAAGTGGAGTTGATGAAAATGATCATTTGCTTAAATGGATTAAGGCTAATTTGCTTAATCGATTGCATAGGGAAGGATAATTTGCTTGCAATGGATTAAGGCTTAGATGACTTGAGAATAACTTGGGGGAAGAAAACAGACTTTTTGG
Source organism: Salix viminalis (assembly GCA_029228465.1). Lineage (NCBI taxonomy): Eukaryota > Viridiplantae > Streptophyta > Magnoliopsida > Malpighiales > Salicaceae > Salix > Salix viminalis. Next base: position 3,581,655 of record CM055437.1, read on the forward strand.
GCATAAGATCTACGCAGAATTACATTTTTAGTACCTGCATCTGGTGGGTCACCAATGCCATTTTCTCCACTTCAACCCCTACTCATGTACTCAGCAGCGCCTTATTCAACACCGAGCTAAGGAATAACCAGACAGATATCAGCACAAGCTAAAAAAGTCACTTTTATTAATGGAATCATTAGGATAAGGCAACAAAAACACATGCTCCATTCAATTTCAAAAAGCCTAAGGAAAAAAAAGATTATGATTTTTTTCTCTCCTTTTAACCTGAATCTCCAACAGGTTACAGAAAGAATAAGCTGAATTATGCCTTCAAATTAGCTGATATGACCAAACTTAATCGTTTTATCCAAAAACCCAACAACTTCAAATCTCTCTTCTTTTCATACTTTCCTTCCGTTTTCTTAGCAACCAAACAGATAAACAAGCCAACAACGATATTCACAGAAAAAACTAGGCAAATGCAGAAAGCTTCAAAATCTTATCGAAAACCAAACAGACCTCAAATTACAAAGAACCCACAAATAAGAAAACGTAACTAAAGCAAACCTAAATGAAAAGGTAGAAAAAACTGTGGCTTAGATTGAATAATTAATGGTAATTAGTGAAGAAAAGATAGAATTTTGATAGTTGGACACAAACCTGTCGAATTGAATTCATGGGAGTATGCCTACAGAAAGAAAATCTTTTTATGATTATATGATTGAAAAAAGAGAAACCCTTTTGGTATCTGGATTGAATTCTTGTTTAAACGGAACGGATGGATAGATAGAGAGAAAGAAAACAAGAAGCCAAGGTGTTCAGTTTGTCAATTATTTATTTATTATTATTAAAACAGCGGTGGTGGATATTCAATTTCGCAGCTTAAAACTAATAAAACTGAGTACCCTGATTTTCTTTTTTCTTTTTTCTTGGGAATTGGGAATAGAATAATAAAATAAAATAATAATGATAGAATAACTAGTGGCTGAATGGGCTTTGATGAAGGGGTCGAATCCATCCGAAGTCGGGCGTGTTTGGGTTATGTTATTGCTAGGCCTATCAATAAACTTATTTTTATTTTTATTTAAATGTCATATTTTTAATAGCAACAAACTTAAATTTCAAGATTTTCAATTGCAATATATACAAATTATGTTACTTTACTTATCCTTTTTTAAAATTGTGTTATTTTTTCAATTAAAAAAATACTATTTTCAAAAAAAAAAAAACGTATCTTATTTTGTGTTAGGCAGTTTAACCATGGTTGATATTGGTTAGTTAGACTTTATGTTAAAGGGCTCTTTGACAACAGAACTTGTTAAGCTTGCTTGATGCCTACATTAGTTTTATCTCATTTCAAAAAAATTATTTTAGATTATTCATTTTCAAAAATAAATATAAAACATCTTATTATTATTTGAAAAAAATGATTATACTTATGAAACTTAACAAATACATTAAAGTTTGATAGATCACTAATAATAAATAACTGAATATCAAAAAAGGATATCAGTTCTCTTAATAAACAAAACAAATTAATTAATAGTTAGCTTTCTTTTATTTTTAACTTGGAAATAAAATAGTTAATTTTATTCATTCATAAAACTTATGAAATGTAATAGATAACTCGACAAACATAGTGAAAATTAATTGTTATATCTATGAAACTAACAAAATAAAGTAACACAAAATGAACTCTTTAAAAAAACTATCTTTTATAACAATAAAAAAAACAAATGATTACCTCTACATTTTTCAGAAGAAAAGATTATTATTATACAATAGCTAAAACAGCTCGGCCTCCTGGTACTGTAGTATCACACTCAGCTCACTGTGGACTGGCCATTTCTCAGTCGTGCGTCGCGGCTGTTCGTCTGCCTTTTTTTTCTTATGAACAGTGTAGAGGCGAGATTAGCCCTGGTAATAGGACAAAATAGTTGTCGGCTGAGGGGTAAATAACCGTTAGACTCAGGGGTGCGGACGTAATTGCACGCGTACGGACCGGTCCGGCCCGGTCCGGTCCGCCGCAACCATTTTTTTTATATATTTTTGAAATGGCTAAAGACGATTATAGCCCCCAATAGGACAAAATAGCTTATTTACGGGCAGGGGCATAACGGTAACTGACCATTATTATTTATATATTTTTCGGAATCTGTCAGGCGCGTGCGTTTCACGCGGCCGACGGTGCCCCCCCCTGACGCCCCGTTCAAGCGGCGCGTGCGGTATGATACGGTGGCCGAAAATGGGCTACCGGCGTCTAATCCGGTGCGCCTCCGCTTGGTCTTCCTCCCGGTGCGGCGCGTTGTACCACACGGTGTCCGTTGACGCGGCGGAGGCCGGTTGAAGACAGCGGCAGCGTTTCTCTCTCTCCCCTGCACGTAAAAGTGCAGGGCAGGCCCCCATGTTTTGGAATTTTTCAATTCGGTCCCTCAACTTGCAATTTGCTGCCCTGCACCTTTCACTTCTGTTACAGTAGTTTTAATTTGCTTCGATTTGGTCCTTCCAGTTGAAATTAATTAAATGTGCACCTTTCACTTCGGTCCTCGAACGTTTTATTTCCGGATTGGGTCCAAATGGGTCAATAAATTCGATTTACATGAGTTTGAATTTTTTTTCAATTTTGTCCTTGGATGCAAATTGATAATAAATGTGATTTTCATTTCAGCCCTTCAACTTTTGATTTATGATTTAAATCCCTGTTTAAATTTTTAATGCTTATCAAATAATTGCTACATTTTTCCTAATAATTTTATTTTCCATCGATTTTTTTTCCTTTTGATTTATTTTTGCCACTTTCATTAATTAGGATAATAATAATAATAATAATAATAATAATAATAATAATAATAATAATAATAATAATAATAATAATAATAATATTTTCTTACTTACTCTTTTGTTAATGTTTATGAGTGTTTTTTCTTCCGTTAAAATTTTGTAATTTGAATGGTTTTTGCAATAATGGCAATAGTCATTTTATATCTAATATTACTGGGGATAAAAGACAACTCAAGGAAAAAAAATAGACAAATTTACCTAGGTTACCTACAATTAAAAAACGATACAAGTCACTTTTGTCTCGATTACACTGTTCCTTTTAAACGGCAAACAAGTCATTATTATATGTTTTAAAATTTATTGCATATTATCACCTAAAAATATATAAAGAGAAAACAAAAGTTGACCTCGGATTTTTTGCAAGAAAAAAATTAATATCAGCATGCTTAAATACATTTAATATAATAATATGAAGAATAAATCTTATAAAAAAAAAAATTGGCTTCGAATTTTAATTTTGTGCTCTTTTCTTCAGGTATATTTTTGGAAAAAAAAAGAATTTTTATTATTTAAGATCTAATATTACCCGGGAAAAAATACAACTCAAAAAAACAAAAGGTAAACAAATTTGCCTAGATTATATACAATTAAAAAATATATGAGGCACTTTCTGTTTCGACTACACTGTTCTTTTTAGACAGCAAATAAATAATTATAGCCGCAAAAAATATATATTACTTTCTTGAAAAATATTGAAATGTTTTTATTTATAATGTGTCAGATCTAATATTACTGGGGGAAAAAAGCAACTCATATTGTTTTTTTAACAAATTTATTTAGGTTTTCTACAATTAAAAAATATAAAAATCACTTCCTATTTCGATCACACTATATAATATGTGAGACTAAGTATATGTGTTTAATATTTATTTAATATTATCGCCTAAAAATATATAACAAGAGAAAAAAAAATGACCTACAATTTCTTGGAAAAAAAATTAATATCAACATTCTTAAAGATATTTAATATAATAATATGATGAAGAAATCTTATAAAAAAAATTTGGCTTTGAATTTAAATTTATATTTTAGACCCTTTGTTTGTTTCTTTTAAGAAACGGTGACCTTTTTTTCACATGTATTTTTGATTTTTTACTATCCAACTCAGTTGTTCTTTTTTAATCAGGTTTCTTTTGTTGTTTTGTTTTTTTAACCAGAGTATCCGTGACAACAAATTTCTTATAGATCATTTCACCTTCTTAGCAAATTTTCTAACAAATTTGATCAAAAAACAATTTAACAATAGCAATATTCAATCACATTTTGATTTAAAAAAACCATTTTTAGCATATTTTATCAATTATAATTATACTAAATAAATATTAAAATAACAAAAATACAACATTTATAAAATCAATTAATTTTCTACATAGATAAAAATGTCCAGCAAAGCAGGCTAATCAGCTCGTTATTTCTAAACTTGTATATATATACACGCTAGATAATATCCTCGGAAAATGCGAGCTGCGAACAGTTGTGATAGTCACCTTGTCCAATCCAGATCCCGAAAAAGCAGCTTCATTGATTTACAGTAAGAGATGAAGGTCAAGAGTGATTGGGGGGGCGGAACCACGTGTACATCACAGAGCAAAGAAAAGAGGCCACAATAAAATTGAGATAAATGTGAGAGAACCATGAGAGCTCCTCTACTTCATTCTTTCTGGTGTTCATATTAAAGGGATATAGATCACTAGATACACCGCTCAAATCATATCTAGGGTTCCACAGCAAAGACACTGCCACCAGTCACCAAATCACACTGTTCAGATCAAATACATTTTAAAAATAAGGAAATAACACATCCAAGGGCCTCCTGTCTCTGTTTTTTTTCCTGGACGCCATCTGTGTTGCTCCAAGCCCTGCTCAATTAATATGCCATCAGCTGATGATGATCCAATATTATTTACAACATAATATGACCACCTAAACTAAAATACCTGAAACTGTGAGGGATCACGCCAAAACTTTTATGGAGGCATGGTTTTTTGACACACCAGAACCGATCTGAGAGTTTCATCCCTAATCATAATTGGCATCTACTCGAGCACTACCAGTTTGCCGTACATGAGGGTTCCCCCCACCATGCCTTGGGCGACCCTGACCTCTCTCCCTGGACCTTGCAACAGAGTAATGAGAACCATCTTTTGAAGATTCAAAATTGTTATCTTTGTAAATATTTTGAGGCCCTACTGGCTGGTACTCGTAATGTGAATTAGGTCTTTGCCTTTCACGGTTTGCAGGTACACTGTGTTGCTTGTTATCTTTCCCAGAGCCACTCCACTCGCCATGAGAATCATGCTCTCTGCTAAAACGGCTGTTTTGGTTTCCATTTTTTCGGAACCCTGAAGGCACACGGTGCTCTTGTTGAAAATCCATATTCAGCGGAGATGGTTCAACTGGGATGCTAGGACAAAGTCCTTTATGTGAAGATATCTTCCTTTCATTCTTACCCTCTTGATGAGCAGTGTGTGGAGCTTCTTCCAAATGGCTCTTTTCAGATAGAGAGCGGTCAGGATGAGGCTGGGCCTTAAATGTAGCAATATCCTTGCCAGGCTGAGGCAACAGTGGCATGCAAGTTTGGGAAGTGGAATCCTTTTTATTACCCCTACCAACTCCAGAACCTGTGTTCTGACCACCATTGGTCCTGCTTCCTCGCTGATTAATTGCTGAATATGGCTGAGATCTAGGTTGCCAATGAGATGCTGATCTTTCCCCAACAGACCGATTTTCTTTTGATGTTGCAGGTAAGTCAGCTTGATGCATATCTGAGCCTGAAGTTTGGGCATAAACCTTTTCAGTGTCCCCAGTATAAATTTTCTTCCCATCAGGATCATGGCTATATCCTGTGCCTTTTTGTCCCCTGTATGATGGCCGCCTACCTCTGGCTGTTGCACCCTGATCTTTTGTAGCTAGGGCAGTGACTGGCACATCAAAATTTTCAGGAATGTTCCAGCCATCAGACTCATTCCACTCATCAGAATTACACAATTGCTCTTTTGCTGACCTCACATCAGGTTTCTGGACTTGATGCTCAATTGATTTTTTAACATTCCTACATATAAAAGATTTGGTTGATTCTGCTGATCCCTGTTGGCGGCATGATCCATGCATTTTTCCATACTTGTTTTGCCTGTCATCCCCATTCTTAGCTTCCAAAGTGGATCCTACCTTTGCCATGGATGTGGCAGAAGTTTGAGAACTTTCTACGCTTAGAGAACCAGATTCAGGTCTTCCAGCAACCTCATCTGGTGTAATCTGATTGATTGATGGAGCTACTGACTGGGGACTACTTCCTTGCTGAGCCATTTCTTTGGCTACAGGCTTTGGAATGTATCTTTCAATTTCTGCACGTTTAGTTCTTGCATTATTCTGCACTTGCTGATCACTCTTCATGGGTGCACTAATGGCATCAGCCACATTCTTCTGAGTGCCTTCATCAGTAGCCCCAATTTTATTGTGAGACCGAACAGGAGCCCAGATAACAGTTTCGCCACTTAGGAATTTTTCAGTTGATTTATTAGCTTGTGGATTCCTTGGCATCTTGCGAGAATGTTGCAGTTTCCACTGGTAATTTACTCTTCCATGAGCTTCTTCATTTGTTGATGATGTATGTTGATCCATGGACTGATTCCCATCTCTAGAATCAGGCTGAGGCTGAAATACGCTTGGATCCAACAGAGATTCAGAAACCTTGGAATTACCACTTTCAGCTGAAGTGTCTAACGCAGCAGATGTTTCTTTTGATAGAGTTGGTGTTACAACTTCCAAAGTTGATGCCTCGTCCATTTTGTGTTTGTTCTTTCCATTCCTGCTCTTCCTTCTATGATTTACTGAAGACTCAGCCATGGCAGTTGGGTTGATGGGTAAAGTTGATTCTGAGTTTGAGGTAATTTCGTCCAAGCCCTTGAGAGAAACAGGAGTATTAGCTGCTGTATCAGTAACATTTTTAGGTGCCTCAGTTGTAGAAAACAATAACTTATCATTGGAAGTTGTTCCCAAGGGACCATTCTGCTTCTGTCTGTAGCTCACCCGTGTCTGCTTAGAAGCTCTACTGTCATGAATCTGTGGGGCTTTATCAGGGTGATCAGAATCAGCATGACTAACATCCTGTTGCAGTGGTTCCAATTGGTCATGTATCACAATGGACTCCTTATGGGTCACCTTTGGCTTCTCTGGCAGCACCTCACTTGAATTTTCTGCTGCTTTTGTCCGCTTATTCAACTCTTTTGCAAGTGCCTTGGCCTTTTGTTGTTCTCTTTCCTGTTCCTCCTCTTCCTTCTCTCGCATTTTAATCCGTTGAATAGCTTTCAACTCTTTCGCAGGTGCCTTGGCCTTTTGCTCTCTTTCCTGTTCCTCCTCTTCCTTCTCTCGCAGTTTAATCCGTTGAATAGGCTCTTTCATCGTATCACGCTGATTAAAAACGCAATAGCAAGTAAAGATGCTGATAGATAACAGTGGAATTATAAGAAATAAAGATAAATATATTACTTGTGTCGGGCTATCACTGGGATCAGGCTGAGGTGGCACTGTTTCTCCATCATACTTCCCTTGATGACAAAAGCCAGACTTTTCAGTTGCATCTGCAGAACCATGGTCTTGCCTATAAACATTAGAACTTCCAAAATGAGAAGACAATACACTCGGCGAGTCTGCAACTTGGGATCTTCTCCGCCACCCATCAGCCTCTTGGGTGATAAATCTCCCTTTGCCATGATGATCAGATCTCCCATGCATACCTTGAGTTGATCTCCTGTGAAATTGAGTATTAGCGCTGTCCACCATTGGAATAAAACAGATCCAATGTGAATGAAGCCTGCGGAAAAAAGAACACACCTGGAGTTTGCTGTTTTGTTAGCATCTTGTACCTCAAGGCACTTATCTGCAACAGAAATGCGGTCTTCATGGAAACCAGCTTCATTTGAAGAATGATTAGACTTGGCATTACTAACTTGTAACCTATTATTCTGCTCCTCTCTACTGGAAACAAATTTAACTTCAAGCCTTCCATCAGAGCTCCAGGCCTTTAAATTAAAACCTTCTATTTTCCTAATCAGATTGGGATCTTTTGGGGCTGCTGGAACTTCTGGAAAAGCAGATTCTGCATGTTCTGAATGTTTCAATTCCTTAACTGAACTCTCAGCAGCAGCCTTCCAATTTCCCACATGCTCAAGAGGTTTCACTCTAGCACCTCCTTGGTTGTTGGTAGCCTCAAAACAAAATTCTTTGCCAAATCTTCTTGTATCTCTCTCTCCATTTTTCTTGTCATCATCTCTCCAGCTATTCTCCCACGATGACTTTCTTTCATGGTCTGCCTTCCCAGGATATGATGTGTTGATTGTCATCTTGGCATCCCGCTTCTGTTCTTCATCTTTTCCCTCTAAACCATCATGCTGCTTAAGGACTTTGTATGTTCGTCGAGTATCTTGTTGATGACCAGATTCAAGTTGTTCAGAAACCATTGTGTGACCACTAGGTCCGTATCCACCTGATCTTCCATGGGAATTTCCAGGATCAGTAGTGTTTTGACCGGAATATCTGTTATATGGAGCAGGACCCACTGCCATTCCCATATACGGAATATCTCGATCGTTGGGATTGCAAAAGCCCACAGGAGGACCATAGTAGTTCTCATAAGGGACTGGTCCAGGATAAAAGCCATGCCCAAATGGCATGCCTGGGCGAATATAGGCATCGTGCATATGGGGTCTGAACACATCTCCATTCTTTGGATGTGGTCCTCTTGGTCCAGATCCTGGTGGAGGACCTTGCTGGGGGTTGGCAAGAGCAGGAGGTGGAATCTGTGGACAATAATAAGGAAATGGCTCAATTGGAAAGCCACCAGGAGCAATTGGGGGCGCGAAAGGTGGACCTCCTGGAGGCCCTCTGTACCAAACACCACTAGGATGATTATTTACAGGGGGGGCGCGCCAAGAATCATAATTCTGATGACGAATATTAGAATTAGGATACAGATGGGGATCAGGGTGCCACTTCTCCATGTTAGGCCTCAAGCCATCTTCACCATACATAGGATTCTCTCTCCTCCAAGAATTCGCAGGTTCAATTTTTGCATTTGTCTTTATAGAAGCATTACCTGGAAATTAGAACAGACAAATAATAATAACATATGAGTATTGTTTATATTCAGTCAGGCAGTGGCTGTTGTCACATGTAAGGCATGCACACATGCATGCCACGTTACATCATGAAAGAGACAGTGGCATTCATATAAAAAATAAAAGTGTGGTGCCAAAAACACAAACCTGCAGAATTTCCAGTACTCTCCATCGCTGGAGCTACTCCACCTGATGATGAACCAGGATGACTATAAGAACCACAGTCTGCAATTACATAGTTAATATCTATGATTGGTCATGAATGGGAAAATGAAATTAGAATAGATTAATACATCAGTAAATCTTATGTGTAAAATTATCTGAGAATAAGATTGGATGTCAGGATTTTTTTCAAAAGTTAATGTGACTCAGCATACATATACTGATGCCAAGGAAAAAGAAATTAGTCAATTCATGAAATCTTCCCCACACCCTCAGTAGAAAAGAAAATTTACACAACCTTTTCAAAATCAAAACAAGTAGATAACAATGTATATGACTTGGTTATACCTACAGAGACAATTGAGCTATATGTGATTAAAAGACTGCAAAAATGACAGCAAGTTTTCTTGGCTCTTTAAGAAGCACTGAATTCTAAAAACACCGAAACAATCATATAATGATCCCAAATTCATATCCCGAGTTAATAGTATTAGAGGACAAGGCAATATAAGTATGAACCTTGGGACTCAATGTTTTTTCCAGAGCTTTCTTTTTCTGAACCTAGTGTTGGAAAGTCACCAGAGGTCAAAGAAAACCCATCATTCTTAGAGGATGTCACACCCTGCATGTATTTAAATCAGGCAATGTGATTAGTAAAAGAAAAACACAAAAGCGAACCGAAGAAACCAAATAAAATCAGTTTAGCCTTGGCATGGGCTGCTGGGAATGATCAAGCATATAGGATGTGAGTTACTAAAAACTTTACGCCAAAACATAAATGGCCCAACCCAATTTTTTCAGTAAACCAAATCCAGCCTCCTAGGACAACCTTTCTCCTTGTATTGCAACTACTCATTCTTCAAGATATCATAATAAGAAGCAATCCGTGCAGTAAATGACTAAGACTTTCTTTGTAGAATAAAATCAAGTCATATACACATGTATGACACATGTCAAATGTTACAGGCAGCATATTCAGTTTTTCCACAAATAATGGTTCATTCCCCAACTCTACAAAGTGCTTGCTCTTGAACTCTACATTCACAATGTGGTAATGCCTGCCACTCTGTAGTTTATATAGCAAAAACACTTTATATACTACATCAAATGAGTGTTAATAAACAGATTAGTCTAAGGCTTTTATTATTACAAAAAAGGCAGTCAACGAGTAAGAACATTTTTTTAGTGACAAGCAGCCCTTTGCAGACATGTGGAAAAAAAAGGGCAACTATGGAGCACAGACAGATGTATTGATATCAGATAAGAATGGCAATTTGAAAATCTGTAGCTCCCCAAGGGGAAGGGAAGACATGACCTTGTGTGGATACCTTTTAACTGATCAATATGGTTTTCTACTGTCAAAAAATGGGGATTCCTAGCAACAACCATAACAATCTAGAATGTGGATGCCCATCAGAAAATTTTGAGTTCATCGATTTGAATCATAATTAAAGAGATAACGAGGAAGGTACTCCATGCATTCACAGTGCAAGGAGAAGGCCATCAAATGGATTGAAAAAGCAGCTGATAAGAGGTTTCAGGGGCTAGGGCTACTGTTTGCAATTAAAACCAACAATTAACTTCACATGCATTTAATTACAAACATTTTAATGAATACAATCCTCCATGAGTTAGAAGGTCCTATTATAATCACTGCCAGTGAACTGTTGTAGGGTTTACCAACAGAAGCACTCTACAATTTTCATTACTCTCTCATGGCTTCCATTTTTAGATATTACTATCAACTAATTAAAGAACCTGATGCCTACTCAAACAAGCACCACTTTAGCAGCAAGTGTGTCATGCAATTCAGAAACCTATTACTTATTGCCATCTTGATTTCTTCAATTGTTTGAAATGGCAGTTAGGGGAAAAGAGCCCACCAACACAAAGAACAGCAATAAAAAGGAAGGGTGCCAAAAATGAAATGCAAATACTTCACCGGCCAACATTAATACATGCCATATGTTCATAATAATTATCCTAGAGCAAGCAGAAAATTTTATTTCAAAGTCATTGGTATGAGATGATTTAAGCAGTGATCATTAAGAAAACTATACCAACTTTTCTGCTGTTCCAGTTGCACCCCATGCCACTGAATTATCAGACAACGGTTCAGCAAACCGAGATAAATGTGAGCTACCAGGTCTTGTTTCTGCACTGCGAGGACGCAACGACACAGGTGATGATTGATTTGATGTCAGTGCTCCTGATGCCGAAGATGGCCTAGAATTTGAGCCCCATCCATTAGTGATGGGTTCATGGGTTCTATCACTGCTTGCAGTTGATGGTCGAGTGCCACTTCCACCAGATGAAGGGCGACCACTGAGATGGCTTGGAGAACCACTACCACCATCAGTGTTTGGAGAAAGTGTGGAAGAGCCCCAAGCATTAGGTGTGGAAGAAGATGATCTGGTGCCCCAGCTGTAGGTCCCCCTGTCAAGGTTAGGAAGCAATTGTGGATCAAGTCTAGCCAAGTTCATAGCGAAGAAATGAAGTAATGGCATCAAGGCATTTCATGAAGAATAAGAAGAATGATAGCAAGAGAGCCAGAGAAGGGCATCAGAAAGGTAGATGAATGACTCACTTGGGTACAATTTCAACATTTGGGTCCAGACCATGATTTTCTAGCCTTGAAACATCAGAGAGAAAATATGAAGTTTGATAATCAGTGAGGAAACATGAAGTTTGATTGGGAGTAAACCAAGGGCCTCATCATATAAAACCACAAGTTATTCAGAAGAAACCTAAATACCTTTGGCTGGGTAGGTTTATTGGTTTTGGAACAGCGACTTTCCCCAAAACTGTCATGCCACCTCTTCTTGCAGAAGCCCATCTGCAAACAATCATTTTCAGATAAAAATTATAAAAAAATTATTCGTTGTATCCAAAAATTTCAAGTTCAAAACCATTCAAACATAAAAGTTGAAAGCTTTCCATAATCCACAAACATAAAACAAAAATACAGATGCCCACACTGCAAAATCCAAACTACAACACTCTTAAATGTGAACATGTCAAATACAATGCAAAAACTGGATGGAATCTATGAAGCATGGCGCGCCTAGCAATCCTAATAAAATGATCATGCCTCTCTAAGCCAATATTGAACGAGTTTGCAGGGTAATATCAATACCATGCGAAGAAAATGTTTGTCCTCCCAATGGCCATGCAAAACCAGACACTTGCTAAAAGATGATAGGTTATATCAAAAGACATGAAGGTGCATATAAACCCCATACCTGCGCTCTCCGGTCAACGTACTTGATGTCATAATTCAGAAGTCTTAGCAAGGTCATCCAAAAGACTTTGACACAATCTAAGAAGATAAAGAAACAGATAAAACTACATCAATATGATGTATCACAATAAAGAGCATGGTAATAGTAAATATTTCATGTGCTATAATAAACAATGATCTATGTATTTTTTTCATCTCTAATAAGAGAAGGGGAAGGGGGGGGATGGGCAAAAACAACTGCATCAATTTCAGTCCGCACCCTAAAAACACACAACCATACATACAGTCGAACAGCAATCATCTGCTACGTTCATTTTGGAAGAAAAATACCTCATCCAACTGATAGGTGGAGGGAAGACTCAGTTGTGTTAGTGTTAAAAGAATTGATGTCGCGTTTCCTTCCTAACAAATTCTAAAAACTAGCTAAATCCCAATTCTTTCCTAACAAAAAAACAGCATCATTTCTAACTAACTTCATAGAAACACAAAATTTACATTTCTCAACATTCCAACCCACAAATCAACCCCTATCCACATTCACCATAGAAAGTGGCATTGGCATTTTAAACCAGAATATAAAAATACAATACATAGCAAGCAAAATCCCCCTCTCCATTTAATGTTTCTAGTTTTCGTTCATGCAATCCAAACTGTAGGTAAGAAAGATGCTCTTTGCTCCCTCTTTGATATCCAGAATATAATTTCCATGTTACATTTTCTCTTTTACTACTATCAATAGACCATTAGGATCTTCCTTGAATCACTGCTCTTTTAAAAATAACTAGTGCCTAGGTTTCCACTAAAGCCACCAAACACTTCTACAGTCAATCTTTCACAATTGTAATCAAATAAAACCATAAACTGTGCAAACAAAACTGCACCAATGTATAGAATCTCATTCCATTTAAAACAAAACCCAACACTTGGATCACTCAAATTGAATCAATTGTGCATCAGAAACTTGTAGTTCACCACTAGTTATAAAGTTTTTCAAGATATTGGAAGAAAAGAGCTCATGCAACCCACCCCATATTGTTTAGTGAAGAGCAGACTAGAAGAGTTGAGTGTTGTATAGACAAAAATTACTCATCCCACGTTTCCTTTAAAATGCATTTTAAAAAAAAAATGCTAATCCTAATCCTTTACTAACACTTCTCAACACCATTCCCAACTTGCTCAGTTCATGAACAACACGGAATCTAGATTTCTCGACACACGAAGCCTCGTAAAATCATGCCTGTTATTATTCACACTAAAACCAACGTACGAAAGGCGGGTTCCTCTCTCATCATCAACCTGTAATCCCACTCTACAGTATCCATACATAGGAAAACTAATAAAGCTCTTTCAATAACTGTAATAAAATAAACCAATATATATATATATTAGAGCTAAGAGAAATTAGAAGACAAAATACAGAAAAACCTAGGAAACTCATTCGAATAAACATCGAATCGAATCAATAGAAATTATACATGAAAAGGAAACTGAAATCACAACGTAAAACACGCTGGCTAGATACAAATTCGATAGATGAAATTAAAAAAAAGACTATTCTTTTTCCGGCAGTTTCTCGGCAAGCAAACAGAGAAATAAATTAAGAACGATCAATTAACTAGAGAGCTACTTGCCTGAGAGTTGAATCTTTTCGTTTATTACTAGTTTTTTTTTTTCGAAACCCTAGCGGAGAGAAAAGGTGGGGGGAGAGAGAGAGATTTATGTGACGGGTTTCGTAAGGAATTGGGAAGGGACAGAGATCCGTGCAGGGTAAAAGCAGCGATTGAGAGAGTGAGAGTTGTTTTTATTTTTTATTTTTAATTATAGTAATTTTTTAGATCTGTGAGAGAGAAGAAAGAGAAAAATGGGGGAGTAGAAAGAGAATTATTTGTTGCTGCGGCCTTGAAATTGGATATGGAATCATTTCTTTTCTTTTCTTTTTCTAACTCGGGAAAAAAACAATCTGGAATTCAAGAAAAAAAAACTAAAAAACCGATTAAATCGTCAAGATTAAAAATAATTAATTGAGAAAAATTGAATCCAGAAAAAAATTTGATTAAATCAATTAGATTTTTTTAATTTCCAGTTTAGTTCGGTTTTCAGTTTTAAAAATAAAAAAACCAATAAACAAAACCGAACTAATTCAAATAAAAAAATATATATATGCTATAATTTTATATATTTTTTCAGTTCAGTTCAAATTTATTTGTTTGCTTATATTTTAGTTAAATGGGAAAAGTAAAAATTTGGTTTAAAATAAAAGAGACTTTTATTTGTTTTTTTTTGTATGGTTATTTTTGTTGATAAAAGCTGAACCGAACCGATAATGCTTATCTCTACTGCAGGTTAACTCACAAACAAAAAATAAAAATAAATAATAAAAACAATTAAAGCAGAAAGGGAATAAGCAAATAAATTGAAAATTTAAATATATTATATTTTTGTGATTAAAAAAACGTGAAAGAATGGTAAAAATATTGTTTCATGTATACACTAAACCATGATCAAAATCAGTGTTTTTATTTTATATGTTGCCTTTCCAAGCAAAATGGATAAAATTATTTCTGCAGCAATACTATTTTGATGTTGTAAAATTCATCAGTGACAACATGAGCATTTTAATTTCTAATTACACCATATAATAATATCAAAACTCTTAAAAGTAGAAATTATAAGGTTGTTGTAAAGAGTTATTTTTGTCCTTTTTTCATATAAAAATGCATGGTAAATAACATATTTACTTTAATAATAATTAAAAAAAATTGAGTGTTTTCATCTTTTTCTTTTGATAAGCATAGTAAAAAAAATGAATTACCCTTGAAATTCAATTTTATACACCTTATATCGAAAGACATTTTTGTTCTTATGATATTGCCTCTTTTTTTTTTACTATTGAGTTAGGTTATAGTTAATTTAGTATTTTAATAAATAAAATATTTAAAAAATGCATTGATAGGTATGGAGCATAGGTTCTAGTTGATTCTAATGATTAAAAAAATCATTTAGCAAAGAGAAGGATTTAGTAGGCCTTGTTTGGCATGGTAATTTAATAGTGTTTTTTTTTTAAATAAAAATAAATTATTTTTATTTTTATTTTAAATTAATTTTTTGGTATTTTTATATCATTTTCATGTACTAATATCAAAAAAAAAAATTTAAATAAATAAATAGTATTTTGATGCATTTCCGAATAAAAAAACATTTTAAAAAACAAATTTAACCATATTTTCAAACAATCAACTAAGTCAGGTGCGTGAGGCTGACATTCATCCTTTTCTATTTTTTGTTTTTTGTTTTATAAAATTATTAAAATGATGTTTTGAAAATAATTTTTATGACATAATTTTCAAATAAGATTAGATTTTTTTATAATAATTACTTGATAAATTATTTTATATAAACTTAATATCTATTTAAAAAAATCATTGCTCATGAATATTAAATGAGAAAAGATATCTATTTTTTTTTATTAGAAATGCATTATAGAGTTTTCTCAAATAAAAAAGAAACAAATTAATAAGAAATGAGAGTTTTAATTAGAGCATTTTCCCTCTCCTTATAAGTCATTAGAACTCTTACAAATATTTATTTTAATTGTTTTCATATTTTATTCAAAAAAAAGAAAAGAAATGCATGAATTAAAAAAAAACGAATTTTGGCTAAAAAAATATATATTCTTTGTCTCTAAAACCGTTGACTATCTTGTCTATATTTATTTTAAGGGCTGCAAAATCTAACAAGAAAACTTTTCAAGAACTCCACAGGCTAGCAAAAGGGTAAAAGACAGCAGAATCCATCGAGTTCTTATGGCATCAACTTTCAAGCTAAAATGGAATACACAAACATGTTTCTCTCACACACACACGAGAATAAGGAATCAAAAGTGGTTTATTATGTTTTGTCTGATCCTTTTGGCATAACAGTCGAGCTCATTCGTTCTGCAGTTCCTCAGTAAGAGCCCAATCCACTGGATTTACAGCCATCTTCTCCGGATACTTTTATATCCGCCCAGACTTCATTGGTGCGACCAATAAACAGGAATGGAGAATCATACTGAGCAATGGAATAGGAATAATTACTTGGAATTTCACAGGCAAATAAAACCGAACAACATAGGCTGATGATCGGAAGGGCCCAGCTCCTGGAACTATGCTAGTCACAACGGGACCCGTCACTGCAATCCTCGAATAATCTAGATTGGCACCCTGAATGCATTGAAACAACTTGATAAAAATGTTACGGAGTAATATAAATTATATTATGGGATTTCATCTAGATGAGATGGTTCTTTAATATGATATCAGAGTTTTATTTACCCAGCAGTCACTACAATCCTCGAATAATCTAGATTGGCACCCTGGTTTCTCCATCTCTCTTTTTAACTCTCTGTCTGTCTGACACTCCAGCTAAGAAATTAAATAAAAGTCTTTATTATGATGTAATACTATATTTTTCTGGAAAACGAGATGAAACTGTCCCTAGCGTTCGTGGTTTTCTAATTTCTTCGGCATGACTTATAATAAATCAATGGTGGATAATGACGGCTAAGCTAGGTTGCGTGCTCGCTAAGGTGATAACGACATGTATAACAAGGATGTTTTCTGCTTCATTTGTTCGGATGTAACATATATGGGACAATGATGGAATATCCATATGTTGGTTTTGCTTTCCAGGTTATCATTCCAAGGAAGGTTTTTTACCATCTTTCCACCTGTTGTTGATGTCATTTGTATCGTGTGACGGCAGACAACTTATGATTTATATAAAGCAGAATCAGAATCAAAAAGTGGTACGAAAGAACTGCAACAACTGCTGAACCCTTTCATTTGAACCAGGTTTCCATATTACAAAACACTAACCAATCCATATCTGATGATGATATTCATCTAACATACATCAGATACTGTCTGCTTGAAAACAAATAGCAAGTAGAATCTAATTTCAAATACTTTGAAATATTCCACAACTTCTCTTATACACGTACCGAATACAGGAGAGATAGTTCATTGATAGAATTTGATTTTTTTCTCAGTATAGATATACTATTGCTTAAAGAAATGTACATCTGAGTTTTGCAACTTGAAAACCAAATCGCCATTATGTTGGATAGGTGATAATTACAGCATTGGTCAGGGAAGATGAAAATTTTAATGCTAACATTCATGCTACGAGTGCCAACAAAAAATGTTCGCTCTGACTTCCAAAGATTGGTTGCTTTGCAGTTGCATCGTAATTGATACTCGTTCATCTTTACTCGGATATTCAAACAATAAAGAATTCAAATACACACAAGTACACCTTGAAAGTTTATTTATTTGATAAGGCTTTTCCTCTTTAAGATCATAAATCTATATAGTGTTGTATCTGTATCTTGAACCTATACCCACACTTTGGATAATAGTAGTAAAATACATCAAACTGCCAAAAGTTAGGGCAACCAATCAACCCATGTTGTCCATAATATAATTGCTAAGCAATTGCTGCAAACGTTTTTCAACAAGGTGATAGCAAAAGAGATACTAGTTTCAATGAAAGAATGATGAATTGATAAAATAGAATTCTGGTAGCATTAAAAGAAAGAGGTCGGGAGAACATTTTACTTCAGATATCTTTCTAGCAGCAATAATATTTCATTGAAGAATACAAAACTGAACTCAGAATTCATGGTTGGATACTGTTGAAATATGCAAGCCAACCCACAAGATTGCCAGACTTTGCTTCTTTTTCTTTGGGCAAAATAAGGGGAAGAAAGCATTTTGAGAGAAAGGAGAGTAATTTAAAGGAAATTAAACCACTTTCCTTTGTTTGGATGCTAAATTATGAATATAATAAATAAAAAAAAGAAAAATAAGGGAAAAGAGGGGAAAATAAACCTTTGACTTTCATTGTTGACACACAAAAGTTTTCAACCCGAACTGGGGAAAAAGCTAAGGGAATGAAAAAATTGACAAAATTTTAGTCACTGTATCCTCTAAAAAAATTGTTTTTCTTCCATTCCATAATATTTTTTAGTTGCCATGCAGACCTAAAATGTTTGCAAAGTTGACAAATTGTAAATCATCACCTAGTTATGTATTTTTCACCAGCACAATAAAAGCAAAAGGTTAATGGCCAGAGCAGCAACAGGCAGTCACATTTGTGAAATTCCAACAAATCATAAGAAATCATCAGCTGATTGTGAAAATTACCAGAAATGTCAAGAGCTTAAAATCTGTGCTCTCAGTACTGAATCCTCGGAGATCAAATATTACTAATATTTGTTCTTTCCTAGCTGGGAGCTTTCACTGGCTTTGGTAAGTTTTGAAACAGCTTAATCCACCGAAAATTTCAGGTCTTTTAGAAACCAAAGGATCATTTCTTCATCATTTCTTCCATTTTTCCCAACTGGTAGACTAAGATAATCTCTTCCAAGCTTCTCCTTTACTTCAACAACCAGTTTATATATCCCTGAACATAAATTCACCAAATTAGAAACAACTCATCAGAGATTGCAAAGACTAGCAAACATGATACATCAGCTACAAAAGACTGGCTCTTCTGGCAGTGTTTGTTCATTAATTTCGAACTTCCTTGCAAAATCTTTCAGTACAAAAAACTAGCCAAACAATATTTATTTTTTAATAAATTGAATTACGGTTACAGAACAAAATTACTTCAAGAAAAAAAGTGATTTCTTGGACAACGAAATACAATATTTTCTTAGAAATTTTTACAAGTTTCTAAAAAAAACAAAAACAAAAAAACCCAGAAGAAATAAATAGAAAACGAGAAAGAAAGTGAAGATTCAGTATTAATTACCATGTGGGACTGATTAAAACTTAAACTGCAACTCTGAACTGAGAATTTGCAGTTCCGAGAGGGACTTTTAGTCAACTTGATAGGAGCAATTAATGAACGACCTAGATTGTGGCACGTGCGAATAGCCATTTCTTGAAGAGTTCGCTGCTTTCTTTTTCTCTAGTTTCGATTGTTATATGAACTACAGATTGTCATGCCGGTGACTTGCGTTTCTTTCCATTTTGTTTGTTTCCCGGGAAAATGACTGGAAAAACGACAGCAGTTATCACCTCACCTCGTCGTAGAAAGACTGGTGAGCGTAGTGCAGGCCCATGTTGTGGGCGTTGAGTTTCGGAGTTTCCTTGTAAACGATTGGGCCTAATCTAAGCCCAAATATTAGTAATTACATTAAATAAAAAAAAAGTAAGATATAGTTTATTGTTCACCAACTCATGTTACTATTTACATTGTAAATAAATGAATTAGATACCACGAGTTTGGTGATTTTTTTTCAAATTAGTCTTTAACAAATTATATATAAATACATATAAAATTTTATTCTTTACAGTAAAATTACTAATTTAATTGTAGACTAAAATAATTTAATGACTATGGCTCAAAGGTATTTTTATATTTTCATTTTTTTATAATAATACAATTATTTTTAATGTATTTAAAAACAAAATCAATAAGGCTCTCATCCAAGAGTTTTTTTTGTCATTTTATATTGGTTTTGTTGTAAATTTCAAAGGTATTCAAGAGCATTGTTGTAAATTATATTTATTAAATATAATTAAAAAAATCTATCAACCACCAAACACCATCTTCCAAAATGGTGTTTGAAATATCTGGCATCTTAAGGTAATTTCACCCTCTTTTCATTTTTAATCTTTTAGATTTAGTCCATATTATTTTGATTTTTATCTATTAATCTTTTAGATTCAGTCCATATTCTTTTGATTTCTATTTATTTTGTTTGAGATAACTTTTTAGGCTGTTTTTCTTTTTATAATTTCATCATTAGTGATTTTTTTCTTATAAATTTGATCTCCATTCTTTTTGTATCTATCCTTTTTTAGTTTTCAAGATTTTTATATTGAGTTTTTTTTATATAATTTTATCATTCAAAATTAAATTGGTTGAGAATTGAGTTTTTGATTAAACTCGGTTCAAGGATTTTAGGGATGTGAATTTTAAAGATTGGATCATGTCTAGAAAATTTGCTAAGGTTGACTTGTTTATATATAAAGCTAATGCTTTTTTTACCTTATTTTTAGATTATCTTTTATTATCTTTTATGGCTTTTCTTCTCTAGAATTAGTATAAGGTTCAGGACTAGAGTCATTGGTTTCAAAGGTTAACGTGGGTTGTGTTTAGTTTTTTTTTTCTTAAATTGATTTATTTCAATTTCATTCTTCAATATTTCTTTTATTTGAAGTTGATTTTACTACTCTTTTTTTCATTTTCTTTCGTTTCTATTTGATTATTATGATTCTATATCCATGATCACGAGATCTGTGGATTAACCCAGGTTAACTAATTTTTTTTTGCTGTTGTTGTGAGGTTAATCCCTATGAAGCTCAAATAGTGATTTTTTTTCACTAAAAATCAATTAAAAGCTAAAAATCTACAACCCAGGTTTAGGATCTTATTCACTATTTTTTTTATATTTTTTAAATTGATTTTTTTAATTTCATCTTTTAATTTTTGATTTATTAGAAATTTATCTTCATATTCTTTTTCATATCCTTTCTATTGGGTTATCTCAATTATTTTTTGTACAATCTCATCCTTTATGGTTTTTTTTCTTAACAAATTGGATCTCTATCCTTTTTATTCCATAAGGTAGATAACATTTCTCATTTTTTTCAAGAATACCTGACAAAGGAGATGTGTCTTGATTTTTAGATGAGACAAACAAATAAAAACACGACTTAAACAACAATCAATAAACAATAAAACTTATCATAAGTAAGGTACACTAGAAGTGATGTGTCATCCTTTTCCATAACTAGTCTCGCAAACCAAAGATAAATCTCACATACCATAGATTTTCTATTGATTATGATACAAAATGATGAATCCTTCAAATCATAATTTTATGATTCAACACAAAACTCTTTTAATCCAAGAGGTAGTTCTATCGTTCGATGTCGCGTATACCATGATAGATGGGACGACATAGTTATGACTTAAAATCGACGACACATGTTACACTACTCTACATTAAATTGAAAAAAAAATAGTTGTAGATGACCTGCCAAAAATCTTCGCGATACAATTCCAAACACACATGCTAATCAATATGGCAACAAAAACTTACAAGAAAACACTCATGAAATCCTAAAATTGACATAAGTTCACCAAGTGAGCACGCAAAGATTAAATTTTGTTTATTAGTAATAGTAACTCGCTGCGAAGAAGAAGTTTTAATGAAGAGAAATATATTGGGGGAACAGGGAAGATATGTAGCCAATGTGAAATATATGAAGGGTATAATATGTAGAACCACAACAAGAGAATAAATCCTACATGCAATTAGAATTAGTGTTTTCATAAACACGAAACATTTATGACTCTTCATTTTATACGATTTGCATTTCACCAATCTAGCTATGCTCTAAGCATATCTCATCAAGAAATTGCAAATTCTTAAGTCATTCATAGACAAAATATTATGATTTCTTTCTAAAGCAAATACATCTTGGGATTTTCACACATACCTGTTATTATGAAACTTTATATTTTTGATGGTCACAAAACAAAGTTATATCTATTCTAACTTTTATATTATCCTTTATTTTTCATGTGACATCTATTACCATATGAAAAATGTTTTCAAACATATTTTTCTCAACATGAATGACATCCAAATTATAGCGAAGAAAACTAGCCTGCCAATAAAAATGTTTCCAAAATATACTTTGACTTGCCAAATTATGAATCACATCAAAACAATGAAATTTCTATTTATTGGATTGAAAACTAAATACAATGTTCTTACATTGTCAAACTATATCATATAATTCTTCACCTGAAAATACCGGAGATGCAACATACCTTTTATGAAGTATTTTTTATATCAATGATGACTTGAACAATATTTCTAGTAATAATAAATAAAAAAAAAAACTTTGAAGCATATAAGATAAAAAATAAATTTATTTTTCATGTGTAATCATCCGAGAACTGAAATCACTTACAGTATATATAAAAGTTGTATCCATTTAAATTTTTGTCTCCTATTATACATTACCATTAGAAAAACAAATCCGTTGCTATTTCACTCACTAATCATCCCGACAGAGATGGCCAATTTGAGAGAGAGGCACGCAGGAGTCATCATGATGTAGCCTCGCGTAGCTTTAACCTGGTCTTGGTTTTACCTGAAACCACCGGTCCACCACCGGTCCACCACCATCATCATCGATGAATGAGGACGAAGACACGTGTATGGTGCACGCGCCGTCACATTCAAGCAGCGCGGATACCGTTCTTTTCCGATTGATTTAACATATCCAGTCCTTTCTTGTTCATGAAATTGTCAATGCAACCTGTCATTGTACTCTCTCTTTGCAGCCTGTAGTTTGGATATATTACTCTCATTTTTGTTCTCTTTTTTGACCCACAAATTAAAATTCTCATGCTCATTGTTATTTGCGAGACAAAAATGTTGTGCCAACAGTACATATTTGGCATCTTCTATCTTCTCCTCTCATTCACAATAATTAGGTATTAGTTATTTACCTGTTATTTGTTTAAAAATAATAAATATATAAGTTTTTGAAATGATAACTTTAATGATGTTAATATTAACAGTTATAATAGTTATTGTGATAATGACGACAATAACAATAATAACAATATTAATAGTGACAACAACAATAATAAAAATAATAAAAATATTAATTATTTATAATAATGATAATAGTGGTAATTGTAATGAATATAACAGATTAACAATCATAGTAATAATAATGAAAATAATGATAAAAATATTAAGGAACCATCTTACCTATAAGTTTAAGCTTTTAGGTGAGATGGTTTCCTAATATGGTATCAGAGTCTTGCTGACCCAGCGGTCACGAGTTCGAATCTCACCACCCCCATTCTATTTGATAAAAATCAAGCACAAGGTGATGTGGGTCTGTGCAAGTTTCAAGCCCAAAGAACTTTCACTTGAGGAGGTGTGTTTGAGAATAATATAAATCATATTATGGGGTCTCACCTACAAGTGTAAATCTTTAAGTGAAATGGTTTCTTAACAAAAAAATACTACTGATAATTTTAATGATGTTAATAGCAATAACAATATTAATAGTCATGATAGTTATTGTGATAATGATGGTGATAACGATAATGATATCAATAATAATTAGAATATTAATTATTTACAATAATGACAATAGTGATAGCTATAATGAATATAACGTACAATTTAACAATCATAATAATGACAATGAAATAATAATTAATATAATTTATCATTCGATGTTGTATTTGTTAAGAATTGAGTTTTGCAACTTCTCTATGTATATCGTCTAAGATCTAATATCCCAGGTTAATGATTTGGAAAAAAATATGGCTTAATGTTATCTTTTATTTTTTTTCTCTTATTTTTTTAAATTGTTTTGATTAACATTAATTTTTATATATAAAAATATCATGCCATTTTCATTTAAACTTATTAAACAAATAAATTCGTATATTTTATTATCAACTTGTAAATTCTGCTCAGATTTATATTTTGCTCAGAATTATTATCTTGTCCAGATTTATAGCACTGTAGAAAAATTTTCGCACTCTTAAAACTTGTTTTTTTTTATATATTTTAAAAATTATAGTTTTGATAGTAGCGAAGGCAGGACAATTTGCTGGCAAACTCTAAATGAGTGATCAGGAATGATCGCGAAGACATCATGACATATTTGAAATCCCAAGTAAATTTTCCACCCATATATTGCAATGCTACGCTGTATCATAGAAGCTCCAGAAAAATGGTTGGTAGGTTTATGGTGGATGCCAGCATCTTTGTGAGTCATTCTCATCGAATCAACACTGCAGCATTGAGTTGGAAATAAAATGATTTATTTGGAAGATAGTCTTATCTCTTAACATTTTTTAAGTAAAATAAAATGATTTCCCGTCCATGATTATATGATCCCTTCTGTTAATAGAGGACACAAGCTTCATAGCAAAATCCATGCATTTCTGTATTCCTTCTCACTAAATTGTCAAATTTGGCGACAAAAAAGTTATTCAAACGACTACTTTGGCTGATTGAGCAGATTGTTTATCGAAATCTCAAGTTGAGTTTCCTTTTTATATATCCATTTCATTTCATGGTAATGATGCCATAATAACCTTTTGACCAGCACAGCCATATTGTGATTATAAAGCAGAAATGGGACCATCATGGATGATTTATATATATCTATATATAGCCACTTGATAGTTTCCCAGAATAAATGTCCATTCTTGACACAGAAAGGTTCTCTGGGGTACCTTTTAGAAATCTGCAATATTTTTAGCCTTTTCCTCCACAGAAATAGTGGGGAACAAAAGCTGCATATTCTATATCTATCACTGGGAAAACAACACACGGTCTCCACATCCATAACAGGTGACCTAATTCATCTTCATCCATCGAAAGTAGGCGCACCAAGATGCTGGAGTTGCTCAATTTGCACATTACGTTTTACTGAAGGCAAACAGTGCTCTTCTCGGACCATATGTATTTTGTGCCCACCCAAAAAATATAATTTGTGGTTCAGATAAACGAGTAAAAAACTCTGGCAGTTTCAGACTCTTATAAAAGATGCATACCACAACTCGAACTCGAAACCTATGTATAGATTACAAACTCTTTACCATTACGTCACGTCACTCAAGTATGAAGATGCTGGACTTGCTCAATTTGCACATTACGTATTACTGAAGGCAAACAGTGCTCTTCTCGACCATGTATTTTGTGCCCGCCCCAAAAATGTATTTTGTGGTCCAGATAAATGAGTAAAAAACTTTGACAGTCCCAAACTCCTACAATAGATATACATCATGATTCAAAATCAAGACCTACTATTCAAATTGTAAACTTTATACCATCCCGTCACCCCCCTCTGTTACAAAGATGCCGGAGTACTTGCTCAATTTGCACATTACTTATTACTGAAGGCAAACAGTGCTCTTCTCGGACCATGTATTTTGTGCCCACCAAAACGAGTGATTGTAACCTAAAAAAATGTCGAAAAACAGCCTGTTAGCGTATCTACAGCCCTCATCACAAGCCACTTATGTATTCATAATTGGTTTGGTTGTTTATTTAGGTAATAAAGACTGGTATAACAAGCACAGAAATGAAAAAAGAATCGAAATGATAACTTAAAAAAAACCATCTTGATATTCGCCTCCTCTGAAAAACCATGGCTCCGGCAGCCTTATAATCAAGCAGTAGCAGTAATCAATGGACAGTACCATAAAATCTCTTCCCCTTTCATGGCTGTCACTAACACAAGTTTTAAGAAGATGGTGTATCCTACCGATGAATGCTAGCTCGATTCAAAATAAAAATAATAATCTGACGCTCATTGTTTCTAGGTTGTGGGGCTGGAATCTTTTCTCTTAAGAAAATGGAGCATGCTCCCACTCAAATTTCTTAAGAATCTCATCACTGCCATTTGTTTTTTCTATGAGAGTGTTGCCATCACTGGACCAATGCTCCTCGCCCGTCTTTCTTTTATTTCTTGCAGAGGTGGGCGTGAGTGGAAGTGTGTGCATGTGAAAAGAAGAGAGAAATAAAGAAAGGGATCGTAAGTAGTTAAAACGACAAGTATTTCAAAGTGGGAGGCATCATGTAACTCGAAAAAGAGAACCATGCATGCTAAGCCCCATGCTTTTTTTGGTCCCATGTCAAGCACAGATTTAAAGAAACTACAACGTCGTAATGGATAAAGCTCAACTTAGTTTAACTTAGAATAAATATTTAAGATGATGTTTTTTTGATAAATATTGAATGCTCTAGTTAACATGTTGATTTGCATACCATGTAGTGAGATCATCATACCTCTACAAAAAACAAATAAAAAAATCAAGAAATTTAATTGTTATTAAATTATAAAGCTGAAAAAAAATCAATAAATTAAGTCAACAAGAGTCATGAGACCTAGATAATCCAATAAAAAAAATTATGAAGCTCAAATCTTATTAAAATTACTGTTGAAAGAGGAGATTAAAAAAAAACGATTGAAAAAATGACATAAAATAAACTTGAGTCAACTAGGATTAATCTGTTAAACTCATAATATAGTCATGAAATGAGAATAACCTCATAGAAAATAGATAAAAATAACCATGAAACATAATTAACAATTAACTTTTAAAAAAATTCAAGTCAATCGAATTAACATGTTAAATTTGTAGTCTAGATCATGAATATATAATAACTTTATAAAAAATAAAAGAAATTACATCAAATTTATTTAAAAAAAACATATAAAAAATAAAGGAAATGTTCTTACTATTCTAGTAAATAATATCATGTGAGGAGGGGTTGTCCTATAGTGGGTGGTTTTTTTTTTTTTTAATTTGTTGACTTGTAATCTACATTATCCAAAAACTAACTAATACAGAATCTTCTGATCACTCCTGCAACTTTTAATATATATTATCAACTATGATCCTATTTATAGGAATGATGTAAAGTTAATGTGAGATTAAATAGTGTGTAATGAGACAAAACAACGGTATGATATATTGAGACAATATAGGAGAATAATTAATTAATTAGAGCACTTCCACCCCACTACTCCCTGTTGTCAAATCTTAGGTCACTTATTTAAAATCTTTTTTTATGTTTTTAAAAGTATTTTTGAATAAAAAATAGAATTTTTTATTTTAAATTATTTTTTTTAGATTATTTTCAAGTGTTGATGTCAAAAATATTTTTTAAAAAATAAAAAATATATCATTTAGATGTATTTCTAAACGAAAAATATTTAAAAAAATAACATCAACAACATCCTCAAGCCGGGAGAATGTAGGTTAACACTGTGTTTTAAAATTTGATAATGATTGTTTTTTAAATATTAATTAATTAATTAATTTAAAGTAAAAGAATAAATTTTATTAAAAAACAAGTTTATCCTCAACTAGAAAGAGGCTAAAACCTAGAGAATCCTGTTTCACCATTAATGTAAAATCTCTAGCTTCTCTTAAAAGGAATGAACTTGAAGATATTTTCAATAGCAATGAAGTTTTGCTATACACATTCAAGTCTGACCTAATTAACCATGACATCACATATCATCGATGGTGACATCATTGAAATCAAGGGGGCTCGGCTGGACTCATGATAAAGTGAGAGGTCCCCATGCATCCATTTTGGTTCAGTATTTATTTTCATAATTAATTTTTTTCAGGACTAGGCATATAAATGATTGTAAGGAGACGATAAAAAGTTATATATAAAATACATTTTAAAAAGTAAAAAAAAATATTTCACCAAAGTGTCCGCAACGATATTCCATGTTCAGCAGAAGTTTTCATTTGGGAGTTTGATTATGTTTGTATTTGAAAATGTATTTTATTTAAAAATATATTCAAATAGTATTTTTATTTTTTAAAAATTATTTTTGATATCGATATATAAAAATAATATTAAAATATAATATCTTTTAATTTAAAATAAAATAAAATAATTCATTTTTTCTTCAAAATCACCACTTAGTGACAAACACCCCCTTCATACCATGCAGTAGCTGGTCTTGTACGTGAAGTTTTCAAGCATTCTGGCTAGGTTCCTTTCTCCCCCATCAATCCCATTCTCTCTCTCTCTCTCTCTCTCTCTCTCTCTCTCTATATATATATATATATATATATATATATATATATATATATATATAATCTGCAAATATTGAAGATGTTATTAGTAAATTATACAAGCAGTCATATAGTTGTTTTACTTCACTCGACTGTTTCAATAAACTCCCTCGAACGATCTAATTATTGAAGATGCCTGGTTTTACGCGCAGGCTCTCGGCGACCTGCTGGTGTCGCCACCTTGGTCTGCCATGAATCATCACCACGAGGACCCAGCTCTTTAATAATCGAAAACATGATATCAAATCAAAATCAAAAAAAGGAAAATACTCATCAGGAACCATCATGAGCTCTCGAACACTATCATTACCTTTGGCCCACCAAATTGCAATCGGCGTAGTTTCCCACTTCATAGTGGCGATCGATGTTAGCAGAAGAACTATGAATGGTGACTCCCTTCTTTTTCAGTGCATGCAATAGTTGTGCTGCCCACAGATGGGATGATCATCTCCATCTTTCATATTCCAAAATTAATTTCAAATTCTATCATATATCTTATCTGCTGGGACAATGTAAACTGTGCGCTGTTTCAACCTCTACTAGCTTTTGAAAATATTTTTTTAAAAAAAAATAACTTTTTTTAAAAAAAAATTGAAACACAATTACAATCACCCTAACATTATGATTATCAGCTTTCCACCCGTTTTTTTTTCCTCTTCACCTTGGTTTCCTCGCGTGGCACTTTAGAATCTCAAACCAATTTTACAATTGTTTTCTTCATATTTTATATTATTATTTTATTTGAAATACTTTACAAAAATAATTTTATTTGAAATACTTTACAAAAATAATTTTATTTTTATTTCTCATATTTGATCCTTATTTTTTTATTTCTTTTTTAATTAACTAGGTTTTTTAAATTTTATCATTCAATCTTTCTTTTTATTTTCATTAAAGTATCTTAATCTATCACTTGGTCTCAAATTTGGAGAGTTAACTCGAGTTTTCTCAACCCTTATTACTTATTACTAGTTTTATAGGTTTTTCATGTTAACTCGGATTAACTCAACCTATTTTTCATCTATTTTAATCTTTAATATGTTATTTTCTTTGTATTATTTTTTTGGAGAAAAGTTTTTTTTCAAAGTTATCATGATTACATTTTTTACTTGATAAATTTATTATCATTGTCTATTTTTTACATTTAATTAAAATAACACTATTTTATTTGATAAAATCATGTATATAATCGGGCTTGCAATTTTCTCATTTTAAAACACACTTACAACAACACTAATGTGTGTGTGTGTGTGTATTAACTAAAATATAAATCTTTGTCACACTTTTACTGTTCAATTCACATTGTTTACCTAGACACAGTTCAATGTGGATTCCTACAGTGAAATGACCATTTTGCCCCTAGAACCGAAAATTTTAACCCCAGGAGCAGGGGTATTTTCAAAATTTCCAAAGGACATGGATAATATTTCCGGATTTATTGCATAGTAAAACTACAAAATAGCCTCTGAAAATGATAAAAGAAGGCAAACCGGATCTTGGGTATTTTAGAATTTTCCAAGGGACATGATAGGTATTTCCAATTTTTTTATACAGTAAAACTACAAAATTAGGCCCCGGATCCGGGGTATTGCTGTATTTTCCATTGTAGGTTTTTCATATTTATCAATGGGTCCAGGAGTGTATAGGTAATTGTCTATTTTTTTAATTTTTCAGAGACATTACAAGCGCGTCGTACGAACATGTCTGCAGTATTTCACGCGCACGTGCCATTCGGGAGGCTCGTGCATATCATTCGAAGCTCGTGCATATCATTCCGGTGGTCAAAAACGGTATTTTGCCGTGTCACATGGTGCACCAACATGTTCTCTTCCTCCCTGTGAGGCGCGTGTCTGATTACGGTAGGCGGTGAAGTTTCCGGTGGATGAGTTTAGGTTTTTTCTCTCTTTTCTCTCTCCTATCGCTCGGAAATACGCCTTAGTCCTTAGGGTTTGCGAAAAGTTTGATTTTGGTCCCTGTGTTTCGGATTTCGCTTTTATTACTGTTTTTTTCAATATAGTGATTTATTGCAATTGTGCCCTTCACTGATTATATATGTTGGGTTTCAATTTAGTCCTATTCTTTTGATTTTTGGTTTGCTTTTGATTATTTTAATTATTTTGGTATGCAGGTTTTAATTGCTTATAATTAGGTCCTCCAATTGAAATTTATCATATTTTATCTTTTATTTCGGTCCTTATTCTTTTAATTTTGTAAAAATGTTACACATCAATTTTTTTTAAATGTCTTTATTTATTTCAGTCCCAAGATTTTATTTATTTTAATTTTGTCTTTCAATTGGAATTAATTATATAGTTTGTTTTAATTTCTTTTGATTGTGTCCTCCAATTGAAATTAGTCATGTATGATACTTTTTATTTCAATCCTTATTCTTTTAATTGTTTTAACAAAATTACATTGCATTTTTTTTTAAATATATTTATTTGTTTCGGCCCTAATGTTTTTATTTGTTTTAATTTTGTCATTCGATTGTAATTAATTATATATTTAATTTTTCATTTTGGTCCTTATTCTTTGAATTTTTATTTGCTATTAATTTCTTTGGTTTTTTCTATCATTCTTAGACATCGTTTATTTTTGATCCGTATTTATACATCTATGCTTTTAGTTTTTAATTTTTGTCATTTTATTTTTTATTAGGGATTTATTTTTATTTGGTGCAACCCTAAAGTTTTAATTTATGTTGGTGATCATTTTAAAATTAATATTGCTCATTTTTTCCCTTTATTTTTTTTGTATTTTCTGTTATTTTTATTTGCTCTATGGATTAGATGATTTTATGATTTTATTATTTGCGCCATAATAATGATAATTTTAGTGATTATTTTTCATTGCTTTTTTTGTAAAAAATGTTTTGCTTTTTTATTTTTTTCTAGGCAATTTAATGATTTTAATTGTTTGGGCAGTAATGCTGATGATAATTTTAACTGTTATAGTAATGGTAATGATGGTAACGTAAGGATGAATTTTTAATTTATTTTTTCTTCTTTTTATAAAAAAAATTAACTATTTTTTTTGTTATTTGATTATTGCAAGTGTTTGAACAATTTATATTTTGTTTTTATGTTGAGTTTAAATTGAATTATAAAATGAACCAATCTTAATACAATGAATTCAATAATTGAGATATCCCAATCTTCTTGTTTTTGTAATGGTGACAATAATTTTATGTTGGTTATTTCGTTGAAACCTACTAAATAGATAAATTTATACCAATTTAAAATTAATATATTTTATAAAAAACTTGCACTTAATAGAAATTTTGTATAAATTTATTATTTTATCTAAATTTATATTATAATAATTTTTTTTATATAATTAATATTTATATTGAAAAAATATAGTGCCGCTGGGATGAGGCGTGCTGGCATTGTCTATACATTCACCAGTCCCGCTGCATTGCTGAGACCCACTTCTGATCCCAACTAATTGCTAGGTGGCACCCATGTATGAATTTTCTCATTAAATTCATGGAAGATGATAATGACTAGTACTTGCAATGTAAGGCATTTGAAATGACCTGCAAGTGGAGTGAATTCCTTCCCCTTACCATTTCAAACTGCCATAAATGTTGCAGATTTAAAAGACAAATGATTATGATATATATATGTTAGTTACTGATTATATTTAAAACAATTAAATAGTAATTAATTATAATGATTATGAT
Organism: Salix viminalis; assembly: GCA_029228465.1. Classification (NCBI taxonomy): domain Eukaryota; kingdom Viridiplantae; phylum Streptophyta; class Magnoliopsida; order Malpighiales; family Salicaceae; genus Salix; species Salix viminalis. The sequence goes on from CM055437.1 coordinate 3,613,333, forward strand.
AACTAATTAAAACGGCTGTATTGATTAGCACTCATCATTGTTATTATTAAAAATAAATTTTAAATTAAAATAGCAACAATTTATTATTGGTTGTCGTGTGTATTTTGACGAGTAGCTAATACTCGGAAGAGGTACAGCTCTACCCATGTAGGTGGTCTATTTTAATAAGCTCATGCCTGAAGTCTCTTGCTTGACAGAACAAACAAAACCAAGACAGCAGAATCTGAGTTAGAGGAGAGAAAGTGGGGGAGTTTATTTTATTTTATTTTATTTTATATATATTATGGAAAAAAGTGAACAAACCCAGCTGTAGTTTTCTTCCTTTGAATGGTGTTGATTCTGTTTTGTATGGACATCAAGTTAGATTCATCTCCATGGACAAAACTTCAGAATTATGAACCATCTTGTATTCTTCACACAGCAAGACGACACCGATGTATACTGCAATAAAAACAACAACTACAACAACAACAACACAGAGACAACGACGACACATACATTCCTAGAAAATGGCTGCTTCTACTTCTCTTGACACTCACTCAGTGAAACCTCTTTTTGTTGCTTTCCTTCTTGTCTTTGCTTCTTCTATTTATCCTGTCCTGTCTGCACCAGCTGCCGAGTCAGATTCCGGCAGCCGGCTATTGGCCAACCAAACTTTCAGGCCGAGTAAGGAAATATTGAGACTAAAGAGAGTCAATGCTTATCTCAAGAAGATCAATAAGTCTGCAGTCAAGACAATTCAGGTACTGCTTTGTTTTGACTTTTCAATATTCTTCTTTTCAATGTTAGTCGAGTTTTCCTGGTGTTGTGTTTTAGTTTTCTCAGTGACCCGGTTCCTTGTTATGTGGTTTAGAGCCCTGATGGTGATGTAATAGACTGTGTTCTATCTCATCTTCAACCAGCATTTGACCATCCGGAGCTTAAAGGAAAGAAACCCCTGGTAGCTTTTCCGTTTTTTTCTACTGAACATTTTTTTTTTTTTGCTGGTATTTGAAAAGTTTGTGATTCTGGTGTTCGTTACTGTATCTACATTAATTCAGGATCCACCAGAGAGGCCGAAAGGAAATGAAACAAGAGAGACAGTGGCGGAGAGCTATCAGCTCTGGAGAGATTCAGGTGAATCATGCCCGGAAGGAACTGTTCCAATAAGAAGAACCACAGTAAAAGATGTCTTAAGAGCAAGTTCTGTTAAAAGATTTGGCAGAAAACTACGACGACATGTAAGAAGAGACTCAGAAGGCAGTGGTCATGAGGTTAGTTAGTATTTGGCAACAAGAATTTGCAGATTTTAATAGCAATGTTATTAGTGGAACCAGTCAAACAATAAAGGGCCTCACCATCCTCTTCATTTCTAGGTCTTATTCTTTTTCTGGATTAGTTGAACCAGAATTTTGTTCACACCTCCCTGGAAAATCTGTCATTTCTAGTTATCGCGAGAACCCTCCATCCCTTTCTTTTTTTTAGTTACAAAGGATTATTTCATTTTCATGCCAAATAAAACAGTGAATAATGGGTCGGTGAAGAAGAAAAGAAAAGTGGCAGGACAATTAATGCTGCTGTTTTCAATTACAGAGAGACCCCCCCCTGCCATTTATTTATTGCACCAAGAACGACAAAATAATAATAATAACAAGGGACCTTGAAAAATGTTCTACATGTGCTAATAGAAATATCCTAGTGTTGATATTAACAATGTAATGTGTTACAGCACGCAGTTGTTTTTGTTAATGGAGATCAGTATTTTGGGGCGAAGGCAAGCATAAATGTTTGGTCGCCTCGCGTAACCAGTGAATATGAATTCAGCCTATCACAAATATGGGTCATCTCTGGATCCTTCGGCCATGATCTTAATACCATCGAAGCCGGTTGGCAGGCAAGAATCTTCTTTATACGCTAGAACATCTTGAAAATAATCTGTGTTGATTATGCCAAACATAATTCATTTCTGTAACTGGTGTTTCTGTGTCAGTAATAGGGTGCCTAAGAAACTGACTTCTTCTTCATGTTTCTTCAGGTCAGTCCAGATTTTTATGGAGATAATTATCCTAGATTCTTCACTTATTGGACAGTAAGTCTTGTTGTTTGGATCTATGTTTTGAAACACCTTCCATAGTTTAAGGAAACTGTGAACAGTTGCTGACTGGAATGAATGGATTTGCAGACCGATGCATACCAAACTACTGGATGCTATAACTTGCTGTGTTCTGGATTTGTCCAAACAAACAACAAGATTGCCATTGGAGCTGCGATATCTCCAAGATCATCTTACAATGGCAGACAATTTGATATTGGCTTGATGATTTGGAAGGTGAGCTTTCTTGGTCAATGGATGGTAGTTGAGAGTGCAGGAGTACTGCTGCACTGTCTGAATCAATTCTACAGCACCGAAGTTTTACCACTAATTAATCTCAGGTTTAATGTAGTTTTTACAGTTAACTTGGTAGACTTTTTGCATATTGTTGTTTTTTTTATTGTTTTTGAAAGTATTTTTGGTTTAAAAAATATTAAAATAATATTTTTTAAAAATTATTTTTGATATCAACACATCAAAATGATATAAAATTATCAAAAAAATTTAATTTTTTTTAAAAAAAAACTTTTTCAAAAACTTTTCAAACACATTGACAAACACCCTTTTATATTATACTTTGCTTCCTTCCAAATCCACTAACTATTAAGCGGTAATGCTTAAATCGATTAATAAATTTGACTTGGAACACCTATCTTGGCTTCTTCGCCCTAATCATGCGGTTAAAATGTCAGAATCTCTCTTCCTTTTTCACTTGTCAAAGGGTTTTTCCTAGATGGGGTCAGCTTTTCTTCTTTCTTTCTTTCTTTCTTTATCAGTGTCTTAAATAGCTTGACCTAACTGGCTTTAAGGTCTTGAAGGGTAAAACCACACTTTTCTTCACTTTAAAACTGTATTTTATTTTATATTTCTATCTCTTTAATCAAATATAACAATATCTCTTCAGCATGTGTCTTTTATGATCTCGGACACTAGCAGATAACAGTTTATGTACACCTATTTCTATCTGTATAATCAATGCTAGAACTCAGGACAGTTTGACTACCAAGTAACGTGTTAATATATATATATATATACATATATATATATATATATATATATATATAAGCAAGGACTTGATGTGATGACACACATTAATCATTTACCCTAACAGTACTGAGATGACAGTGTATATATATATATATATTCATGTAGGACCCAAAGCATGGAAATTGGTGGCTGGAATTTGGAAGGGGACTCCTGGTGGGATACTGGCCGGCGTTTTTGTTCAGTCACCTGAGAAGCCATGCAAGCATGGTACAATTCGGAGGAGAAATAGTGAACTTCAGATCATCAGGGTTCCATACATCAACACAAATGGGCAGCGGTCATTTTGCAGAAGAAGGGTTCGGAAAAGCATCCTATTTTAGGAATCTGCAGGTGGTGGATTGGGATAATAATTTGCTCCCACTGTCAAATCTTCATCTTCTTGCTGATCATTCAAACTGTTATGATATAAAGCAAGGGAGAAATGGTGTTTGGGGGACTTATTTTTACTATGGTGGTCCTGGAAGGAGTGTTAGGTGTCCATGAACACAAATGACTTAGGATAGAGACTCTGAAAGCTATAATTTTCTGTTCTTTTTTTTGAGTGATTAGTTTTCATTAGAGGCCTGATTATGGTTTGCGTTAGTTTTGCTCTTCAGGAAAAAACAGAAAAAAGAAACCCCATTTTCGGGTTCTTTTTTCTTTTCTTTCTCTATGTCCTAACAAGCTTATCCCACTTCAGGGAATTATGTATATCTGGGTGAAAATACAAGCTGTTAATTTTTTTTTATTCTCTTTGAGCTTTGTAAGTTTGAATTAAATGAGTAAAATCCCGGTTGTTCTAAATTCTTATAAGATAAATGCAGCGACCAACTTAAACCCCAAAATAATTTGTTACCTGACGATAGATACTGTGTGTTATCTGTTGACTGCTATTTGCTTATTATAATTTTAACTCATTCAAGCTACGGAGTAATTTAAAAATCATAGGGAAAAACAATGCGAGACTTGGACACCCTTGGCTTCTCTGTGTGTGTTTGTGTATATATATATATATATATAAAAGATAAACCCCCCTACTTTCTCTCCTCTAACTGAGATTCTGCTGTCCTGGTTTTGTTTGTTCTGTGAAGCAAGAAACTTCAGGCATGGGGAAAAACAATACGAGACTTGGACACCCTTGGATTCCGTGCAAGAAGCACTCGACAACACTGCCATTGCTGCTTGCAATTTAAAAGCTTAATTACTGTAATTAAAAGAAAAACTAAAACGCGTGGAGTTTCACTGAAGAGCTTTACGTATAGATTAATGTGTATTATTACAATGAAATTATCTTTTTATTTTTTGGTAGAGAAAATTTAAACCTTTGAGCCAGGTTTTTTTCTTCTTATACTTTGACTTAATAGTCATTAAGAGATTGTTTGATGATATATATGTTTTTTATTTATTTTTTAATATAATAAAAATACTATTTTATCTTTAGAGTCAACAAAACATAGAACCGTTGACTAAGAAATTTCTTGACTTTTCACAAGTTTTGTAACCATAAACATATTTCTTTGACCCCAAAATCAAAAAAAATATTGAGCTGTTGGACAATATTATTTCAGTTTTTTCATTTTTCATGTACAATAAAAAAACGTTTTTAACTTTATAGAAGACAACAAACACTTTTTTTTTGTTTTTTTTTTCACATGGGTATTTGTGTAATTAAGAGAGCTATGAGGGGTGTTTTGGTCTTTCTCATGTTTTTTTAATATATTTTCAATTAAAAAACTACGTGCGTTTGTTTCACACGCCAACGAATAAGTGGTATCCGTTCTATTTAAACGTCATTTAGACGACGTATGTGACACCACCAGATAATCAAATTTGATAATTCATCATCTCCGTGGATTCAAAGCTTTTATCTCTTCCACATGAGTGTGGTGCATGTTGGTCTATGATGGTCGAACTGTCATCCATGATCAATTTTGTTTTTCTTTCTATTTTCTGTCCTAACAGCTAAAGTATACAATTGTCTTTTTTGTTTGTTGTTTTCCAATTTCATTCCTCATGCTTTGATTTTTTTTTTCATCCTTATTTCTTTCATAGAAGGTTTGTCTTTTTAAATTTTGTCCTTCAATTACAGTTTCTCATATATTTTGTTTTTCATTTTAATCCTCATTCTTTTAATTTCTTATTTTATTTTTATTCTTTATATAGATTCAATCCTCTTAAAGCCATCCCTATTTTTTGTTGGTGTTTCAGAATTAATCCTCTTAGTTTAGTTTTGGCCCCCTTCTCTTTCTTAGAGTTATTTTCAATCTAGTCTTTCAATTCTAATTTAAGCATATGATGTTTTTCGATTCAATCCTTCTATTTTTGATTTCTTATTTTTTCTCTCGGCTCTTTTGTCAAAGTTTTTATAATTTTGAATTTTATCCTTCAAATCAAATTTATAGTTTTTTTAATAGTAATAATATTTTTTTTTACTTTGGTCCTTGTTCCTTTGATTTTTTGATTTGTTTCATTTACCCTTTTGTCAAAGTTTTTATTATTTTTGATTTTATCATTCAAAACAAGTTTATGATTTTTGTTATTGCAATAATAAGAAATAATTCGTATTCACTTGACTTTGCTGAATCATTATAGCTTGTTACTCTAACATAATCCTTTTGTCTTGTTTATTTTGATCACTGATTTCAACTAGAACATCCTTGAATTGTCATAAAAGATTCTTTTTACAACTATATCTCCCTTTCTCTCTCTTTTCCTTGTTTATGTTTAAGTTGTTCCTTTGCAGCCTTTTCATAAATTGATCTATCTTGATAAATCTATAATTTACTATCTTATCCTAAACTAACAAAAGTAGGGATGGATAAAGTTGATGAGGCTGAACCTGCATTGACATGGATTTTTGGTTTCTTGCTTAATCGTTGATGTAAGCTTGCGCACTCATATTATCATTTTTTTAAGATAACCTAACAATACTGTAGTTGAAATCGTTTGCTAATGCAAGAAACATGGATTTGCAAAGTATCATTAATTGAATAAGAAACTACAAAAAATTAACAACATTAAAAAATATGCTAAACAATTTAACATGTGAGTAAATATTAGAATCACTTTTGATTCTTCGATCATTTCACTTTGTAGATAATTTTTAATTTGGGTAATAAATTTACCAACATCTCTATTTATTTTTTGTCAACTACTGAGATGTTTATTTAAAAATTATTATTCAAGTTTTCTTTGTTCTCTACAAAGTAAACATGTACCTGAGCCTATAATTATTTTGTATGTGTTCAATGCTTGTAAATGAATATTTGCTTGTATTCAATCATGCAAACACAATCTTTTTCTAGTAATAATGTTTTACTTCTTAGTGATTTTTTTATTGTAGCGAACAATTAAATTATGTTATAATATATGGAGTTATTAATTATTTAATTGGGAGAGAATATGTTCTAAATTGCTTATAAGAAAGTTGATGAAAGAATTTGGAAAATTTGATAAAAAAAAAAAAAACTCAAGTTAGAACCTGTGCAAGGGAATTTACAGTCTATGTCTAGCAATTCTATAGTTCATGTTTCAGTCGTTAATTTGCAATCTTTTCACAAATTGGTCTATCTTAATAAATCTATAATTTACTATCTTATCCTAAACTAACAAAAGTAGGGGTTGATGAAGTTGAACTTGCATTGAGATGAATTTTTGGTTTCTTGTTTAACCGTTGTTGTAGGCTTGCACACTCATATTACCATCTGAGTTTTTTTTTTTTTTTAAGATAACCCAACAATATTGGAGTTGAAATTATTTGCTAATACAAGAAACATTCATTTGCAAAGTATAATTAATTGAGTAAGAAATTATAGAAATTTAACAACGTTAAAAAATGTGCTAAACAATTTAACATGGGAATAAATATTAAAATTACCCTTCATTAGATGATTTTCAATTTGGGTAATGAATTTACCAACATCTCTATTTATGTCTTGCCGATTACCAAGATGCTTATTTGAAAATCATTATTCAAATTTTCTCTGTTCTCTACAAAATAAACATGCACTTGAGCCTATAATTGTTTTGTATGTGTTCAATTCTTGTAAATGAATTTTTGAATGTATTTAACCATGTAAACATAAGTAAACAATCTTCTTCTATTTATAATTTTTTACCTCGTAGTAATTTTTTTCTATTTAATTATAATCATTTGATTGAGAGAGCATATGTCCTGAATTACTTATAAGAAAGTTGGTGAAAGAGTTTGGAAAATTTGATAAAAAAAAAACCCTAAAGTTAGAACCTGTGCGAGGAATTGACAGTCTATGTCTAGCAATTCCATAGTTTCCATATCTGCCAAATAATAATAAGCATTAATTCCTCGTTGATCAAGCACAAGGCCCTCAAACTCTATTACCATTGTTGTGTAAGGGCCAATGCGAGATGGAACTGAACAATGTTAGGGCCTGGCCTTAAAATTCTCCTGTCTAGTTCTGAAAAATAAAACCATGTGGACAGTGTCTGCAGGATAAATCAGAAATGTTTACTTCCACCTAGTTTTAATCACACCATTCTGAAAATTAAGCAGACCAGTCAAACTATAGTTTTGGTATTCTAACATTAATCTGATCATACGACCATTCGAAGTTCAAAAACATCAGATTAAGACATACTTATCCAGACAACAAGAGCTGAAGTAGCAGGAACAAAACCAGGTAGCATCCACACAATTTTGGGCCGGGTCAGATTACGAAGATCAAGAAATACTAGCACCAACCAGCTGCTCAAAAAATATAATTGACCCCAAATTAAAATAGGAAAAAAACCCACCACTTATCAGAGAAATGCTCACAGATGGTGTCAGCTTCGAGCTTTTGGATGCTGCTTTATAGATCAAGTACCAGAGGCTTTCTTCTTCATCACCATTCTGTATGATGCTGCTATCAGATCAAGTTTCGCCTGAGATGTTTGCAAGAAGCCTGCATTTAGCATTAAAAAACCATTGTAGCAATCCACAGTGTTTTGTGAGAACAGCTACAGTGTTTTCCCCACACCATCTAGAGTGGAGGTAATTTAGATTGGGTTTTCCGAGGTTGATCAAGTTTTTTTTTTTTTTTTTTCTTTTTATTAATTTTAGACTCAACACGGATCAAGTTTTAAGATCACGTGTTTCTCCGATATATAAAAGAACATGAAGAGTGTCGCATATGATATTTTTTCTTACTTCTCATGATAAAAGATCACTCGCTCTACATTTTCATAGCTAGAAGACCTGCAAACTGAAAACACAGGCTATTACTTGGGATGAAGTTGCAGAGCTGGAGTATGGTTAAATCGTAGATGCACTACTAATGCCTTCAATAAGGAGAAAAAAAAAGTTTGATTATAGCTGAAAGAATTCAGTTCCTTGTAAAACATGCTACTTGTGTAGAAGCTCATAGATGAAAATGCAGAAGAATATACAGAGACTGGGAAGGAGATGTTAAGCAGCGTGGTAAAATTTGCAAATCCATGTTGGATATCTCTTAACTCGCACACATCTTCAACAAGTTTAATATATTTTATCAATTTCCTACAAAAAATAACTAGCTCATCTTTCATAAATTTTATGATTTATATTATTCGGTAATATCTTTGGGAACCATTAAATCGCCTTGGTTTCCTAGAGGAGAAAATTGCCAGGCCTGGTAATCGATCTCTGACAACCTTCTACAACTACATTTGATGGCTATCACATGCAATAAACATAATATAAGTTAACAATAGAATCTCGCATCCAACAAATGTGTGCTGTTAGATATCTTTCCATATATGTACAATCAAATCGACAACATTTGTAGATATTGGCTCGGCAATGTTTCTTTTATGCCCATTGAATTCATCTTTTACAATCAAAAAAGGATTTCATGCCAAAAAAAAGGACTTTTTTTGTCTCACTAACATCATCAAAAATATTATAAACACAGCTCTTAAAGCCCCCGAATCAAAATAGGAACGGAGGTTCAAGTGAAAAGAAGTTGTGAAACAAAATAGGTAAGAATTAAAAATCCCCTGTAATCATTCATATATACATAGAGTACTTACAGACTTAGACACTCTGTTCTATAGTGCTTAAGTTGCAATTCCGGCTTAATGTGATGCCAAAGAGCTTGTAATCTGTACAATATATCTCAAGTTCAAGTTAGAGCGTGCACGATTTTACTTTCTCACCTAGGCCTACAAATTATATTTTCTGGGGAATGGAGTTTCCTCGAACCCTAAAAAAAAAAGTGTTTAAGTTGCAGGGCTCTATAAGTTAAAAGGAGTTGCCCAGGGGAGAAATTGTTAGAAAAGATCACATGAGCCAGATAGTTGCCACTTGCAATTAGCTGAGGCACGCAAGGGTATAATTGCTAAGGTCAAATTTATAGTTCACTCTAGGCTAAAGCCTAAATGGGGCAAGAACCAATCCATAAACCATTGCAGCTCCATATAACTAAAGAAGATGGATGCTGTTGTCGTGTTTTAATTTCATCTACTACCAATTCCATTGCAAGAGACAGAGGTCCTAGTTTCAATCTAAAACCAGAACTTTTTAGATGATGTGCTCTCTTTTTACTATGTTTTTCAAATCCATAAATTGGATCGGGAGTCCTTTTCACACCAGACAAACACAAGATGAGGTTGAGTAGGAAGGAGAAAAAGCCATTTCTTCTTTCCGCAGACTTTCGTTGACCAACTATATGACCTGCTAACATCAGCATGAAGAGGAGTCCACGATCCTGAACAGGGAAAAAAAGAGAGCAAAAAACAGAGGAGTTCTGTGTGCTACATGTTCTTGGTACTCCCGAGAATCAACAGCAAAGATGGACTAATATATGCATATTAGAGAGGGGCTTAACTTAGAAAGTTGACATGATGTGACAATCATTTTCCCTGATAAGCAAAAGAAAACCTCTAAACCAGGAATAGGTAGGAAAATGGGAGGAGCAAAGTAAATATGGAGGAGGAAATAGCAAAATGCTCACCCGAAAGGCGCCTTAAGCAAAAACTGCACGAGTTATTTTGTAATATTTATTATTATTATTATATTGTTTTTATGCAATTATATTTTCATTACCGACCAATTGGTTTATGATCCCTTGATTGATCGGTCCTATGTTTGATTGTAGTCTAAGAAATCAATGAGAATCAAAGACAAGGAAATTCAATTATTAACAAGAAAAAAAAATCATATTATACAGCAATAGGCTATAACTCTATGGACAATAATCAAGCAAGCTTGCAGATTTAATTGTAATTAGTAGATTTGCAATTTTAATTTCATAAACCAAAAGAAATCAAGAAGATGTTTCATTATCCAACAATTCCAACTCATGGATGTAATTAGAACATTAAACATTATATGAATGTACATATTTATTCCTTAAAGCTAACAATTTTGACTTAGAGATTGATTTGATAAGGTTTGTAGGGTGTTTTTAAGTGAAAATTGGTTTAAAATGGGTTATTAGAGTAAAAAACACTTTCTCTGATGCTTTAGTTGTTATATAGTGGTGGTCACAATCCGAGTAGATAGATAATGTGTTATGTGTTATTCTTTTTTTCCAAACAAAATAGAAGCTTCTTCACCCATTGGCAAAAAAAGGCTTAGACGATCAGATCTGATTTGGAAAACCTAACATGTCTAGGCTATTTTTAAGGTCCATGCATGATAGTCCATTCGAATTAGATCTGCCTCTACCTTGGTGTTTGTTTTGATTTTGTTTTTCCTTTTTTCTAAATTTAATTTAAAAATAAAGATAAAAATTCATATCACAGGTTCTTATAGTAATTTGTTTCTTTGATTATTATGTGAAAATAAAAGTTATGAATAGTTAATTAACATAAAGTTTTTATATTTTTAATACATTTTTTATATAATCATATCAATAATTTTTATTTTTATTTTAAGACCACAATGAATTTTTTTTTATTGTGAAGTAAAAAATCACATTAGAAATGTGGCATGTGATGTGAATTTTTCAACTGCTTTGAATTCATTTGAACAAAAAAGTCTAAAATATTTAATATTAAAGATTTTAAATTATTAAACAAATTATAATAATAACCATATAAATAGTCATATATTTTTTATTCATTTTTATTATAAAATATATTAAATATTAGCACGTATAAAGTTAACTTCAAAATGGGATCCTTCAAATTAGTCAGTAATGACAATTTGAGTTAAACTAAGTGTTTCTCTATTTTATATTATTACTCTTACATGAATAAATCTAATGGATGAGAGGCTAATTAAAAAAGATGGATATTCGTGATTGCTATGCAATATATTTTATAAAATATATTTTATTTTAAAATATATTAAAATATGTTTTTTAATTCTATTATTAATACATCGAAATTCTATAAATACTTTAAAAAATATCAATTTAATAATTTTTTAAATTAAAAACACAGAACAAATATCTAAAAACAGACAACTAGATTTGACAGACACTGAACTTAGCGTGTCGGTCCCTTGTTTTCCCTATATAGACTCCACCTCCTGACTGTTTAAATATAGAAATATACAAGATATTCACCTCTCTTCAATTGATCCTCTGCTAACTCTCAAGTCTCAAAAGTCAATGGCCGATCCAAGCTCTAGTCAGCCCTCTTCGTCCACAGACCCGTGTGTTTCATTCATCTACCTTCTGTTGCTGTTAAATTTTTGTTTAACAACTGTTGGGCCTGTACAAATTTTGGTGCTTTTATGTTTCGTACTCAGAAAGCTTGCAAGTTTTGCTTTTACAGACCTAAATTTTGATACTTTTGTAATGATATCATGCTGTTCTCTGTTTAATAGTAAGTAATCAGAAAAAAACCCCAACTTTTGTGTTGTTTTGATTGGTGTGTTTTTGTTATTTTCGGAAGAATGATTGTGTGGTTATTGTTATGAGCTTATAATTTTGATTATGTTTTAAGAACGGATTCGTTACCCTATATGGATTGTTGGATTTTTAATAGTCTAGTCTCTTTACCGTACGGTAACAGAACTTGTTTGTGTGTAAATAATCATAGGAAAAGTGGCAAAAAAGATTTTTCGACCGCAATTTTGGAGCGAAAGAAGTCTCCCAATCGACTTGTTGTTGACGAGGCCATTAATGATGATAACTCTGTGGTGGCTATGAATCCTGCTACCATGGAAAAGCTTCAGTTTTTTCGTGGTGACACTGTGCTAATTAAGGTAAGTTTAACTTTTAATGGGGCTATTTTGTGTTGTGTTTTGCTACTGATGATTTGCAAAATATGTTTGTTGTAATATAGGGGAAGAAGCGAAAAGACACTGTTTGCATTGTTCTTGCTGATGAGCAATGTGAGGAACCGAAAATCAGATTGAACAAAGTTGTCAGAGCTAATCTTAGAATCCGCCTTGGAGATGTTGTGTCTGTCCATCAATGCCCTGATGTCAAGTATGGGAAGCGAGTTCATATCCTTCCCATCGATGACACTATCGAGGGTGTTACTGGAAATCTTTTTGATGCATATTTAAAGCGTAAGTTCTTAATTTTAGATATATGCGCCCTTTTTATATCCTTCATGATCTTCATGTCTTGTGTTGCAGTTGATTCTGCTAACAATGTTTTATTCTGTGTATCTTTTTTCTCCGTTTGTGTTTCAACAGCATATTTCTTGGAATCATACCGCCCTGTAAGGAAAGGTGACCTTTTCCTTGTCAGGGGTGGCATGCGCAGTGTTGAGTTCAAAGTAATTGAGACAGAGCCTGGTGAATACTGTGTTGTGGCACCAGACACCGAGATCTTTTGTGAAGGAGAGCCCATCATACGTGAGGATGAAGAGAGATTGAATGAAGTGGGCTATGATGATGTTGGTGGTGTTAGGAAACAGATGGCTCAGATTCGTGAGCTAGTTGAACTTCCTCTTAGGCATCCACAGCTTTTCAAATCAATTGGTGTGAAACCACCAAAAGGTATATTGCTGTATGGGCCACCTGGGTCTGGTAAAACTCTGATTGCAAGAGCTGTTGCTAATGAGACAGGTGCATTCTTCTTTTTGATTAATGGTCCTGAGATAATGTCAAAGCTGGCTGGTGAGAGTGAAAGCAACTTGAGGAAGGCATTTGAGGAAGCTGAAAAGAATGCTCCATCCATAATATTTATTGATGAGTTAGATTCTATTGCTCCTAAGAGGGAAAAAACTCACGGTGAAGTGGAGAGGCGTATAGTATCACAGCTTTTGACTTTAATGGACGGCCTCAAGTCACGGGCACATGTGATTGTTATGGGGGCTACCAATAGGCCCAATAGCATTGACCCAGCTTTGAGAAGATTTGGAAGATTTGATCGAGAGATTGACATTGGTGTGCCCGATGAAATTGGACGGTTGGAGGTCCTTAGAATTCATACTAAAAATATGAAACTTGCAGAAGATGTGAGTCTCTTAACTACTGTCTCTCTTTTCCTACTTAATTCTATTCTGTATAACAATGTGAACTCGTGGTTATGCTGAATTAACATTTGATTCCAGGTTGATCTTGAAAAAGTTGCAAAAGATACCCATGGTTATGTTGGTTCAGATCTTGCAGCTCTTTGTACTGAGGCTGCTCTTCAGTGTATTAGGGAGAAAATGGATGTTATTGATTTAGAGGATGACACAGTTGATGCTGAGGTGTTAAACTCAATGGCTGTGACTAATGAGCACTTCCTAACTGCGTTGGGAACTTCAAATCCTTCTGCGTTGCGTGAAACAGTGAGTTTTTGCATAATACAAATTTTTAGTTCTCTGTTCTTATCTGGAGATTATTGCTGTTTGGTTTATGCTCCGTGCTTTGTTTCTCATCAAAGATGGAAAAAAAGGGACATTTTTCTGTACACATGTTGAGGCAAAAACGAGTAATGTATAACTGCCACTTTAAAGAGAAAAAAAAACAAAAGGTTATCGTCTCCCAAGAGCCCTAGAAAGTAGTCCCTTTACCCAAATCTGAAAAAAATCAAGTTTTCATTCTTGCTAATTACAAATGTTTTGAGGAAATTTGGATGAAATATTGTATGCTTTGATTAAAATAATGGTGGAGCATATGGATGACCCGGCAGTAGTTACACCCATTTTGGCTTCTGCTCACTTAATCCTAACAAGAAGATTCCTCTTGTATTTGCTTTATTGCCTTACTGATTCATGTTATGTATTGCTCAAAATGTCATACATGTGTGTTTGATGAGATTTCTATATGCTTTCTGAGAATGATGAACATATATTCCTGATTGATAGGTTGTGGAGGTTCCTAACGTCTCATGGGAGGATATTGGTGGATTAGAGAATATTAAAAGAGAGCTTCAAGAGGTTTGCCATTTTATCTCAATTTAATGTTTCTGCATGTGAAATATTATAGATGTTCTTCTTTTTACCATCTTCCTCATTTATTGGATTTAGTTTATATAAATTCTAATATTAAGTTTCTGGCTTCTGGCAGACTGTCCAATATCCCGTGGAGCATCCTGAGAAGTTTGAGAAATTTGGCATGTCACCTTCTAAAGGTGTTCTCTTTTATGGACCTCCTGGCTGTGGTAAAACCCTACTTGCAAAGGCAATTGCTAATGAATGTCAGGCCAACTTCATAAGTGTCAAGGGTCCTGAGCTGCTAACTATGTGGTTTGGAGAAAGTGAAGCAAATGTGCGGGAGATATTTGACAAAGCTCGGCAGTCAGCTCCTTGTGTACTTTTCTTTGACGAACTTGATTCGATTGCTACTCAGGTACGCATGCTTTTCCTTCAGTGAAAAGTTTCCCTATGCATACTTGGAAGCGCTGTCTGCTTGAAAAAAATATTCCCCTGCTCACATCATCAGTGCTTCATTTTCACCTTTTTTTCTATTTGTTTCTTATTATTTGTTTTTTCCTTTTTTCCTGGTTACAGCGTGGTAACTCCGTTGGGGATGCTGGGGGTGCTGCAGATAGAGTCTTGAATCAACTTCTGACAGAAATGGATGGCATGACAGCAAAGAAAACAGTTTTTATCATTGGAGCAACAAACAGGCCAGATATTATCGACCCAGCATTGCTCAGGCCTGGGCGTCTGGACCAGTTGATTTATATACCTCTTCCTGATGAGGCTTCCCGTCTTCAGATATTTAGAGCATGTTTGCGCAAGTCACCTGTTGCGAGGGATGTTGACCTGGCAGCTCTTGCACGATATACTCAAGGATTCAGTGGTGCTGATATCACTGAAATTTGTCAACGTGCCTGCAAGTATGCCATTAGAGAAAATATTGAGAAGGCGAGTCTCTTACTTTCCTTTTCATCCAGAAGTTTAATGAGCATGTCTATATTGAAATTCTCTTATGTATTTAATCTAGTCGAACATGAACTGCATTGCATATGCATGTGTGAACCAGTGTCTGATGTGAGTCTGTTTATATGTAGTAATCCTTCTAGCTTTTTGTAAACACTTTGCTTCCCATGTTGGCTGGCCTTCTGTAAATCTTGCTTTCATTTCTTACAAAAATGTTTGTGCTGAGTATGTGTGTTAGCGCACCTGAAATTGCTTTTGACTTGAAATTGGTATGATAGTCAACGAGGCCTTGACTAATGCTTGTAGTTTGTGTTTGTACTGTTGCTCTTCATTGAAACTTTTGGGTAATGGCAGGATATTGAAAGGGAGAAAAAGAACCAAGATAATCCTGAAGCAATGGAAGAAGATTATGTGGATGATGTCCCAGAAATAAAGGCAGCACATTTCGAGGAGTCGATGAAATTCGCACGTCGAAGTGTCAGTGATGCAGACATCAGGAAGTACCAGCTCTTTGCTCAGACCTTACAGCAATCTCGTGGGTTTGGTACCGAGTTCCGGTTTGCAGACCGTTCTGAGAACGTGGCCGGTGAAGGAGCCACTGATCCGTTTGCTTCAGCAACTGCTGCTGCCGAGGAGGATGATCTATACAGCTGAAACTGAAACCAGTGCAAGTTCTTGGCGTTCTCACTTATGTAAATATCCAACACATAACGGCAATACATGCCATAATATTATGCTTTTTATTTGCCAAGGAATTTAAGTTTTTTTCTGTGCACCCTGCGGATTATGTAAGAATTTTATGATAATCAGTCCAATATGGGTTGGATCTTACCATGAGGTTAAAATAAAGATCCTCTACGTTCTGCTTAATTTCCTCCTATTTTTTGTTTAAAGTCTTTTCTGGTGTCTTCATTATTTTATTAAATTCTGTCTCTGGAAAGTTGAATATATAAAACAGTTCAGGCTCGTGGGTTGTGCATGATTACTGGGTAAATGATGTAAAAATTATGCCCATCTTTTCTTCTGTAGTTATCATCAGATACTTTCCTGACAGCAAGTTTCAGAGGCTACCAAATTAACGATGGATTAAAACAGGACTTCTCTAGCAACGCTCTCTGTATGTAGATGAATATTGCATCAAGGGTTTCTTTCAAAAGCAATTTACCCTCGCAGGATTAACAGTTTGGAGGCTAAAGCCATCAGTTATGACACAACCTCGCAACCAAACTGCGGTCTCGTCTGACAGATTATCCACTGTTTTTTCTCTCCATCTTAAGCATGATGATTCAAAAAGTCTGAACTCATGATAGTTTGGACCAAACCGAACTGTTTACTGAGAAAATTAAATGGGAAGAAGAACAGATTCCGATAGTTTTCCTTCCTCTTGACCAAACAGAAGGTACTAAATTCATCTCTAGACATAGAAGAATCAAGTGTCTGAAAGGTAAATGCGTTATGAAAGTGAGCATTATCATCAACAAATATTTTAAAATCATAGTTGCATGTGGAATCCGCCCAATGAATGTGGACGGGACCTCACAGCTTTACAGAATACAAATATAGTAGTCTTACGATCTACTTTGGGAATCTTATATGTACTTTTTTCAAAAAAAATAAAATAAAATAGTCAACAAATTTGAAAAAAGCCTCTGTTAATGGGTTACAAGCCTCTGTACTTTGTGTTAAACTGCATGTGAGCATGTGAGCCCGGAGAAAAACAACTGCTGTGGTATTATTCCTCACCGCAACCTTTGCTGCATTACATTTTATAGTATGTGGTAGAATCACTTTCAATGCCTTCCTTCCCTGAAATTCAGACTGGGAAAAAAACAAAAAGCTGGATGGTTTTTAAAACAATGAATGACAACACGCCCACTCACTTGTCAATCAAGACATCCACATCCTACTACTCAGAAGTTTTGGAAAATGACTTCAAATTGAAGCAAAATATATAGCTTGGGCCTCCATTTCCTTTACCGATCTCTTCCTCTGCTTTCCTTTTCACTTTCTTTGTCAATGTTTGTGTGTATCTTTCATTATTAAAAATGTTGTTCACAAGAGTAGCAAAAACCACAATAGCACCATTCAACAGAGAGTAGAGACAATGAAAGGAACTTGCTATGTACTCAATTTTGTCGTCTCGGGACCAAGCTTTCGATCAAAACACCCCTGTGGTGCTAACTCTTTATGTGTTTTCCTATTCTATAAAAACAATACCAATATATTTGGATAACTCTCAAAAATAGACAAGGAGGTTGTTATTGATTAGTACTTGACATAATACTAGCTGATGATGAGGATGAGTAAGCAAGTGAGCAACGAGAAGACCCTTGTTGAAGCATCAACAACTGAGCTGGGGTCACCGAGGATGATGAATATGATTGGCTGCTTTCCATCGTTTTCGATGTTTTGCTGGTCGGCTTCTGGGCCTCACCACCTGTGATCAGTTCCTGTCGAATCTCCTTCAATAATGCTGCCACATCTTTCATTGTCGGCCGATCGTCAGCGCGATTGCTTGTGCAAAGAAGAGAGATTCCAAGAGCTTGAAGCATTTCCTGTATTTGTGTGTCTGGGTGGCCTTGCAGTTTAGGATCAAGTATTTCAACTGGGTCCTTCTTGCACCTCAGGTGATCTCTGACCCACTGGACAACATGATGGCCATCCGGGAATGATGGATCGACTGGCTTTTTCCCCGTTATGATCTCTAAAAGGACTACTCCATAGCTATATACATCACTCTTTTCAGTGATTTTAAGCATGCAAGCGTACTCTGTAATTGAAACATAAAAAGAAAGATTATCGTGCATGCAAAATTAACAAAGATGCACAATGGAGACAGTGCAGCACTGCAGCAAGTTCACAAGTCTACCTACAAAAGTTTAGACATTCACGCAGGGTGAAGGACATTTCACTCACTGCAGAAACTTTTTTGCTAGAAGTAGTTTTTGTTGTGCATGCAGCCTTTTCCAGTTGCCAACGAAAATAACAAATCATGAACAAAACATCAAACAGCTTGTTGGCATGCCTGATGTGATCTTGCAACCTGATTACAACTAAGGGCTTTTGATGATTATACATGTTAAACCCATCTCCAAACCTTGTTTTAAGTCCCCATCGTCACTAATCCCAGCTGACTTCTCACATAATAACAAATTTGTCTCATCCCTTTATCATATTCGACTAGATGTTATTCCTATCAAGTGTCCAATAATCTCTCGGCAGTACTTAAGAAAGCCAATTATCACAATCTAATGATAAATTATTATCAGAAAGTGAGAGAAAACTCACCTGGTGCCATGTATCCATAGGACCCTGCAAATTGTGGATTTGCCGAGAATGATCCATGCTCGTCCTCAACCAGCCTAGCCAGCCCGAAATCGGCTAAACATGCCTCGTACCGGTCCCCAAGCAAGATATTATGCGATTTCACATCTCGGTGCAAAATCGGCGGTACGCAATC
The DNA here is from genome assembly GCA_029228465.1 of Salix viminalis. Classification (NCBI taxonomy): domain Eukaryota; kingdom Viridiplantae; phylum Streptophyta; class Magnoliopsida; order Malpighiales; family Salicaceae; genus Salix; species Salix viminalis. Next base: position 3,632,106 of record CM055437.1, read on the forward strand.
ATGGTGCAAATAAGCTAGCCCCTCTGCCACCCCTAATGCGATCTTAAACCTCGTCTCCCATTCCACCAATCCAACATTATTCCCTTCATGCAACAATGTCCCTAATGTGCCATTAGCCATGTAATCATAAAACAACAACTTTGTTTTCCGGTTTGCTCCCCACCCGAGTAAACGGACAATGTTTCGGTGCCGAATTCTCGCCAGTGTAGCAATCTCGGATGAAAATGCTGCAGCCGAAATCTTCTCTGCCGAATTGAACCTCTTAACAGCTACCATTAATTCAGACGGAATGGTAACCTTGTAAACCACACCGGACCGGCCTCGTCCTATCACATTGCCAGCTGTCAACGATCGTGCCACATCAGCAATTGACAAGTCTAGTTTCTGGTATAAAGTCACTTCCCAAGGCGGACTCATCTCCAAGTCATCCTCGCCATCGCACTCCTGGGCCCCACTGCCACGTGTTTTGCTTAGTAGGATCATGTAGAGCGCTGCCAAAAGGAGCGCACATGCGGCACACAACAGCACAATCATTGCCACACGCGCTGCCGCCCCTCGCTTGACGTGCTTGTCATCAGAATCACACTGGTTACCGGAGAAGCAAAGAGCAGGATTCCCTGAAAGTACACTGAGAGGAAGCTTCGAGAAGAAGGGCGTGTCAGGCACGTGCCCCGAGAAATTATTGTGCGAAACATTAAGCACCACAAGATTCTGCAAAGCTGCGAGATGTTGAAGATCGCCTGTAAGATGATTATACGAGATATCCAAAATGCCGAGCTTGTTTAACCCCGTGAACTCTGAAGGAATCTCGCCATTAAGTTGATTCAAGCTTAGATTCAAAGCGATTTCCAGTGACGGGATCGTTCCCACACTTGACGGAATGTTCCCTGATAACTGATTTCCACTCAGGTCCAGTAACTGTAGCTTGGAGCAGGAACCGAGTTGACTCGGAATGGTACCCGAGAGCCTGTTCTTAGCAAGGGTGAGTTTGGTGAGTGAACCCAGTGAACCAAGACTTGGACTCAGTGTGCCTTCAATCAAGTTATTGGAGAAGTCAACAAACTGGAGTGATACGAGCTTGTTAAAACTCTGTGGCAAGTTACCAGAAATAGCATTTGAATGCAAATCCAAAAATGCGAGATTTTGACAACCAGAGATTTCTTCCGGGACTACTCCGGTAATCCGGTTCGATCCGAGATCCAAAAAGTTCAGATTCTTCAGATTTCCAATCTGGGCTGGAATAGCTCCGGAAACCTTGTTGTTATTAGCTCGAAAACGAATCAAAGACGAGCAGTTTCCAATCTCGGGCGGTATTTCACCAGAGAGATTGTTGGAAAGAAGCAGGAGTTTGTTGAGTTTCTTCAGCTGAAAAACTCCTTTTGGAATAGGCCCTACTAGGCCATTTTGAGAGAAATCTATGGCTTCCAAGTTCTGACAGTTGGAAATGGAAGGTGGTATGTTGCCTTCGAGTTTGTTCTGCCATAAGTAAAAGAGAGTGAGATTAAACAAGTTCCCTATTTCAGGTGGGATTGATCCAGTGATTTGATTGTTGTCGAGTTCGATGTGAGTGATCTTCTGGCAGTTTCCAAGCTGTGCTGGGATTTCCCCGGAGATTTGATTGAGGCTAAGCTGGAGTTCTTGGAGCTCAGTTAGATTGCCGAATGATTGTGGAATGCTTCCGGTTAAGGAATTCACTGATATGTCAATCACCAACATCTGGTTGCAGTTTCCTAGCTCAGGAGGGATGATACCAACCAAGTTGTTCTGCCACAGCAAAAGGTTTCTAAGGTTTCGGAGCTTGCCTAATGTTTTCGGAATTGAGCCGGTGAGTGAGTTTTCATAAAGGTATATGTCCCGGAGCTCGGTGCAGTCACCGAGTTCCGGAGGGATTTGGCCGGAAAGGAGGGCGGTGTAGATGGTAACGGTTTGGAGTTTTTTCAGGAGGCCGAGGCTCGGTGGGAGAAAACCTGAGATGCTTGTTTCTGCCAGGCCTAATTTCAACAAATTGCTGCAGTTGCCAATTTCTTGAGGCAATGAACCTTCAAGGTTCTTGTTGCCTCCAGCTCTAATCACTTCAAGATACTTCAGCTTGCCCACGGTGTTGGGAATGGAACCGCTAAGTTGATTGTCGTAGAGGATCAGCCATCTCAAGCTAGTGAGGTTTCCGATTTCGATTGGAATGGAGCCCCTGAGTTGATTTGAGTTGAGAAGGAGTTGTTCAAGCTTGGGAAAGTTACAAAGCTCACTCGGGATCTCGCCGGTCAAGGCATTGCCACTCAAGTCTAAGTGAGTCAACTGAGGAAGAGCAGTGCCGATCTCTTTAGGGATAGAACCAGTAAGATTGGTTCCAGACAGAACAAGCTTGTTTAAGGAAGATAATGAAGTTAAATTGGAGGGAAGTGTTCCAAACAAATTGACATACCTCAAGCCCAAAGCTACAACTTCATCGTTAAAGTTGCAGGTAATTCCAAACCATCCGCAGGGAGTTTCATTGCCGGAGTCCCAATCATCCAGCCCCTCAGGCGATCCATTCAAGCTTCTCTTCCATGAAAGTAGGGTTTCGCCCTGCTGGTTGACGGCGAGAGCAGTAAAAGGAAAGAGAAGCACGAGGGTAGAGGAGAGGAATAAGAAGGAAAAGAGGGGCCATGGATTTGCAGGCATTACAGCTAGGCTACAAACTCCAACGAGAGGAACAGCAGAGAAAAAGAGGGTTTGAGCCTTGGGAGAACCAAATCATGTCTTGTGGGTTAATGTTCTTTTCGAAGTCTTATAACTAGATGTTTTATCGTATTAAACTAATTGAAAGAAACCCAGAATCTCCGGATCCAAGAAACAGCTAGGCCATTATGTTTTCTGCTCAAGAAAATGGAATTTTAGATGGGTTTTTCTAGTTTTTCTTTTCTTTACAGAGGGAGAGAGAGAGAGAGAGTTGGCTTAGGGGGGAAGAGAAGATAACTGTTTTTTAATTCGAAACGGGTATTGAGTTAACTGACTTTCCATACACTATTTTAGAGTAACCTTTTTACGTGGGCTTATACATATTTATCTTTATATTTTTATTCTAAATTAAAAATTTTAATATTTTTAGATTATTTTTATATGTTAATTTCAAAATTAATTTTTTAAAATAAAAAGATATCATTTTGATGTATTTCTAAATTAAAAAAAATACTTTTAAAAATAACCTTAACCACACTCGTAAACACTAAAACTCCAGCTATATGTTTAGAAGATCAATCTAAATTAGATTAATTATAAAATTTTCATTGTTTTTTAAAAGATAATAAAATATAGCTATTTAACTTATTTTAATCCAAGGAGTCTGGGCCGGTTTAGTTTTGTAAAACTAATAAAAGCATCGTGCTAAACCTCAGCTATGTGTCTAGAAGGTCAATGTAAATTAGTTTTTTTTTATCTAATTTTATCTAATTTGACAAAATTACAGTTTAAATTGAATTTTTGACCCGGCCAAACAAGTCAATCCATCCTTTTTTTATTTTAAGTTGAATTGGTCTAACTCGTGAATCGAATGCAACCCGGGTCAACTACGCATGGTGCTAACATTTTTTTGTTAACACTATATATATATATAAAGAGAGAGAGAGAGATTGTATTACAATTATAGGTTAATCAGAGACTAAATTCTTGAATTTTTCTCAAAGGACATGTAGCTTGAATGTGAAAATATAATCATTGCCCAAATAGGCTCAGAATATTGAGTTGAAAATGATTGACAATCTTCTTGAGTTGGTTAGAGAAATATTGCTTCGAGTTGCATGATCTGCTAGTTTAACCAATAATTTATGCACCCCTAATTTATAATTTCTCCGATTTTCCCTCCCTTTTTAAGGTTTCATGTCATGAATTGACACAAATTGCAGAACCAACTTAAATGTAAGTACTGCTGCTGTGATACAAGGATTCTGTCGAAAAACAAAACTCGCTGTATATCACTGCCAGCACCCCGCAGTGAATCTGGATCTTAAACAATATTTAAGACCAGAAAGAGTCGAGATTCAGATCTAAACCAGAACTAGAAAAAACATTGGCAGATGATCATCCATGCATGCATGCAAATGAGATCTGTGACGTGGTCCTTCCGTCCCCTTGTATGCAATTATTTTAAACCATGCGCTCATAAAAATAACCTAAATACATACCAGAACAAATACTGTACCGATTAGATACACCAAACCCAAATCGAATCGAGTCCATATATATATATATATATATATATATATATATGTATGGGTGGGTGGGTGGTGATGAACTTGCAGAGAAATTAACATGTTTTCAGACTCTGAGCACGAACAAAATATATGATCAGATGCCATTTGGAAAAACAGATCCCGTTTAGGTAGCTGATATGAAAAAGAAAGACATCACGTGATGTCGCGTGATGAGGAAGACGAAACTGTGATCTGCTTGGATAAAGAAATTATTGGAGCAAACATATAATACAACAATCCACTTATACACACACACACACAGATGGCCTCCCTCGTGACTGTGCAGTGGATTCATTTATATTATTTTACTCAGTAATCATCTTAAGATAAAAGGGTGCCTGTGCCTGTTAGGAATCTAAGCACGAGAAGGGGGGGCTGGCACATGAGAGAGAGAGAGTTTGAAAAGCAAGATTAATCATCCATGGCGTCGGACAGCTTTTCTGTATAGTGAGTCATCCTTGTGTCGATGGGCAAAGAGGAAGAGACAAAAACAATGCATCTCAAAATATTACAACAAGTAATTAAAATAGAGTAGTCCCCTATCTACTACCTCACCACCAGCTTCACCTATATTTCTTCCTTCCTTCCATCATTACTCCTGCTACTCTCATATATATATATATATATATATATATATATATATATATATATATATCCCTGCATGTGTTATTGTGTAAATCTTACATTTTTATACATATACTAGGTATTTTGTCCCGTGCTACGTGGGGGTGGGCTGCTGAAATTACACAATTGCAAATCTCTCATGTTTTATTTGTTGAAAAAAGAATATGAGATTCAAGTAAATTAACCGGGTTAAAAAAACCCAGTTGGTTTATAAAATTGAAATAAAAATTGAGATTTGGGTCATTGGATCAACTGTGTCTGATAAAAAGAATAAATAAAAAGACATCGACCATAAATAATTTTTAAAAATGGGAGATTGCCAAAATTATAGTACAATATTGAAAACAAACTCATGTCTTACTGAATTTATGATCTGAGATATGAGATCGAGATAACTCTATATGAAAAAAACAAAAAAAACAAAGGATGATTCAGAATTAATCAAATGTTGAAGAATCAAACTAAAATAAGGTTCAAGGAAATGACCAAGTTGATTCAAAATAATTCTCCAAAGTCCTGACCTGAGTCATTAGAACGAGTTTATCCTATTGAAGGAAAATTCAGGAAATAATCTTGGTTGAACAATGACATGATATGCTAGGAGAACATCAAGTCAAAGCGCATTGAATTTTTACTCCATCAAGATAATACCATTTTTACTTCTTTACTGCATAAAAATCAAACAATTTAGCTAGGAGAAATCATGTCAAAACCAATTGATTTTTGTTTTTGCTTTTATCAAAATAATGTCATCTTTACTTCCTCTTCTTGATTACTTGTTTTTTTAGCAATTTTATCCCTCGATGTTTAATTTCATTGAATTTTAATATCATATGTTGTTTTTAGTTTATTATCATGGTTTTAAAACCCTGTCTAATAGCTGATCCCTATCATGTCTTGGGTCATAAATTGGGTCGAATGACTACAATTACTAGGGATAACCAACTTTTTTTTTAAAAAAAGGAATTGCAATCATAACAATAAGGATCAAATTAAAAAAAGCATATCAAATGATTGGGGATGAAATCAAAAGGTAAAATCCAATTACAAAAAAAGATTAAAAATAAAATAAATATGAATTAAAAGAATGAGGATCAGATTTCATTGAAAAATATACAAAAAATAAAATGTGAAGATATGAAATTTGATACAAGTATAAAAATTGAGGACCACCTTTCAATTAATAATACCTCTTAATTAATTAAAGTTAAAAAATCCACCAGAACTTCAGCATATTTTCCATGAACATGTTTTGAATTTTAACTTTAGAAGAACGTGTGGTTTTATAGACTTCCATTTTTAATTTAGCGGTCATAAGATAATGTTAGGAACAATTTCAGAAAAGTATAAATCAAAGAGACTCATGAAGATGTGGGTATGGCAAAGGGTACGTAGAAATTCATGAACATGACATGGTCCGAGAAATTGTCTGAGACTCCAAGTATTTTTGGAGGTCGGAACTGAGTTGGGAGGACGCAATCTAGTAAATGAGGGGTCATTTTCTCGTCACAGTTGGTGGTTCAGGCACAACACGTGCACATGATGGATCGTGTTGTCTTTGTTAGGTGATCATCCCTTCTATAAACTAAATGTCACTTCCAACTAATTCCAGTGAAAAAGACCTTGAAAGCTATCAATTTACTTTACATGCTGTGATTGCATGGGTAAAACATTTTTTTAAATAAAATAAAAATAAAATGAATACCCTAATATTCGTCTTAATTGTTGTAGATTATAGTAGTATTTTATTTAAAGAAAACAATATATATGTTTGTAGGATAAATCAATTTCGGCAAACCAAAATGTTTGGATCGTGCCAATTTTTCATAAAGTAGTTTCATCCATTAATTCCCATTTAAGGGTATGTTTTTCAAAAGTTCTTTTGAAAAAAAAAGATTTTCTTTTATGTTTTTAAATTATTTTCATTGTTGATGTCAAAAATAATTTTTAAAAAATAAAAATATCACTTTAATACTTTTTTTAATAAAAAATAATTTTAACTATATTTTCAAACAGATGCTTCAGCCTCACAAGTGAAAAGGTGATGTGTGTGTTTTTTTTTCGTTCTAGAAATGATCATGCATGGTCCCTCTAGCTTGAATAGATACTCAGCCAAACCCTCTATCTAAAACTTTGTCAAATCAACCCCTTATTACATCAAATTAAAAGTGATATGAGCTCTTAATTTTATCCAACTTCTTTATTAATTGAACTGTGAAATAAATTCCATGTGTACGTTATTGGGAAGAGGTCTCGACGTTTTCCCTTGATATAACCATGTCAAAAGTAAAAAAAAATTAAAATGATTAGGCTAAATGTGCAAAGTAGGGGGATCATAAATGATTTTTACACATTTTCTTATATGAATATTAGAGCCTTCACCAAGCCATGTCCTTCTTTTGTTTTTGGGAGGGAATGCCGTTAACTTAATTCTAAGATCTCACCTAACAACTTTAGTTTTTAGGTGAGATGATTTTTTAACATGGTATCAGAGCCTTGTTGACCCAACGATCACAAGTTCGAATCTTACCACCTCTATTCTATTTAATAAATATCATGCACAATGTAGCTTCAGCATGTGCAAGTTTCAAGCTCAAAGAGTTTTCACTTGAGGAGGCGTGTTAGAGAATAATATAAATCATATTCTAGGGTCTCACCTAATAGCTTAAATTTTTAGGTGAGATGGTTCCTTAATATTAAACTTATAGAAAATAAATAAAATTAAATCATGCAACTTATTTCCAAACTAATCTAGTTTTGAAGGATAAAATTGAAAAACAATTAAAGGACAAAAAAATATCATGTGAGTGGGTGAACTTGTTAAACTTATGAACTAGGTAGTTCAGGCTAGTGCCCCAAAGGAACTAGGTTATAGACTCTAGTGAGATTATAATATTTTTTTCAAAAATATTTTTTATTTAACTATATGATAACAAAAATAGAAAATTAAAAAATCAAAAATCAACCCAATATTGAGAAGTTGAAAAAAATAATTATAAAAGTTAACTAGTTAGATCTGTGAAACATGTCAACTAGCTAAATTTACGAACATGTTCATGGATTTTATAAGATAGTCTTTCAAACAACAACTAATCCTTCTTATAATAATAATATTTTAAACCCCTAAATATAAATTGTCTTTTAAAAGAAATGAATGCATCTTCTAAACATAGATGGATTTGAATCATTATAAATTAACAACAACAAAAAAAAAACATGGTGTTGAAAGTGTTTAATTTAAAAATAGAAAAATTATGACCATCAAGAGAACACTTATTACCTAACTTTAACATAAAATATAATGTTTTATTCAAATTTAACTATTTAATTTGGAAGAACATGTTGTATCATAATTTTTATAATTTGAGAGGATCTCAATCCACAAATTACTTCATTGGAAAATAACTTGTTTATCAATAAAAAAATTACTCCATTAGTATTTTTCTATGTGATATAGATAATGAACTTCAATTTATGTTCTTACTATTTATCAAATATTACAAATCGTCATCAAGAGACATGGTGTAGTGAAAAATAGCTTCAGAATTGTCTTGTAAGTTTTAAATTCAAATTAAAATATGTTCACCTTATAAAATCCTAGAACAACTGAGATTTTATTCACTTAATCCGAGTCTAAAAAAATACCTAAGAAAGACAAAATCAAAAAAAAAAAATTACAAACCACCCATGATCACTAGTTTTTTTTTTTCTTTCTATTTTCTTCTTTGTAACTGAAGTCAGTCCATGTGATTCTAGTCAATATTCCTCTCTCTCTCTCTCTCTCTCTCTCCATATATATATAATTCCCTTTCTTTTTATAATTGATTCTTTTTTATTGTTGGTTTAATTTATGGCCGCTACCTCGCTAGCGGGATGGGGAGCAGTCAGATTAAAGATTATGCTTGGATTCTGGACTACAATCTTTCAAAGACAGCATTATTGTTGGTTTAATATATAATTTTGATATTAAAAATCATCTTAGAAAAAAATAAAAATAATTAATTTAGTTTTTTTTTCAAAAAATAATATATTCAAAACACGTAGTCAAAGGATGCTCCAAAGTCTGAATGTAGACCAATAAATTATTTAAGTATAAGCTTTTCAAGTACGAAAACACTATTCAATTGATGACATGCGCTGGTCTTAGATGCTATTCTAAAAACATCTATCATAAGCAACATGCAAGATCGTGCTGTTTAATTGTATGCAAATATTTATTACCCATACGTACGTGTAGCTAATTTATCTTATCATAGATTTCCTTTCCATTTTTAGGTCCACATTACATTATTTATTTATTTTTACAAATAATAATTGAGTATTTGCTCCGAATCTTTAGCTATTTTTTTTATAAAAAAAACTGTGCGTATCTTTTTCTCTAATTGAATTTTCTATATATAAATGTGACCGTACTCATTATTTAACTAAAAAATAATAGATTTACACATAGCCATCAAGGAAGCAGCATGATAGCAAACTAGTCACACGACCAAAGAGTAATATAAAACTTGTTTTAAGATTTCATTCAATAATTAAATTATGATGATTTTTTAATATGATATTAAATATTTAATTCCAATCTCATATATATAATTTTGACGTGGTGACTAAAAGAGATGATAAATTTAGCATGAAGTAGCAGAAATGAAAAATAAAACTTTGTAGAGTCAAGTATATGCTATTCAAATCAAATTTGTCAATTCCGTTTTGGTTGGTACTTTGTTTTTTAATTGGAATTGAATGTTTTGGCTTGAAAGCGTTTCGGCGCGCTGTTTTGGAGTTCAGTTTATGTATATATATATATATATATAATTAAATATAATAATTAAAAAAAATAGTTCAAATTCAAAAATAAAATTATTTAGAAATGTGCAATTTAATCTAAAAAAGACACCATACAATGATTTTTCTGAACAAAATTATGAACATGTATAATATTACAAGAATGTCATCATTAATCTCGCAAGGTTATTACATTATCTTATTACTCTGAAAATTTTAACATAATATATATAAATAAGTCAAGAGACTTATCATAAAATTACATTTCAATCTAATGGTTGGATTAAGAGAGATTGAGATTATAAAATTATTCATTATTTAAAAAAAAATATTATTTGATCGAAACGATACGGGTAGAACAAAACCGAAACGTTCTGGCTGAAATTTGAGCGGAATTTCTGGAATGGACCGAAATTAAACGAGGTAAAAACCGTGTTGTTTTATCTCGTTTTTGTAACTGGTATGAAACATTTCGATCAGCCAAAACAAAATAAAATTAACAATACTGGTTAAAACAGGCTTAAGCATCAAAATTAGCACTAGAATATTCTGCATCGCCCTTTAAAATGGCACTCTCCTGAATATATATGAAGGTTGCGGTTGGATTCTAATCATTTTCCATCTCCTTTTCTTGATTTTCCGGCAGCAGAAAAAGCCAGCACTTGCTTCACTGGTGATCGTGCTTTTGAGCAATAATTGGGGGGATACGAGAAACAATCCCAAAGTAGAGATTTTTTTTATTTTTTTATTTTTTTTTATTTTTTATATATATATAATCATCAACGGCTAGTCAACTATGAGATCATTTAGACCAAGAAGAGCTTCTTTTTAAGCATATATGGCCCCCCATGCATCCCTTTCACAACGCGAGCCATAACCAGACAACTGGACATGCACGTAAATTTAATATAAATAAATAAATACACTTTTTTTCTTTTTTTTTTCAAGTAGCACTTCAATAATTCTTTGCTTTATGGCTTTGCCTAATC